>MCJB01050397.1:1079-25277 GCA_002018475.1 Nicotiana obtusifolia
TCAGGTATATTTATTTTTCCGTATTTTAATTTTAATTTCTAGTTTACAGATTTAGCCTAAATAATAGGCTAAACGTTGGTGTTAAACTTAGGATTCTTGAACTATTCTTGAAGCATGCTTTAGTATTAATCTGATTATTGTATCTATTCCGATGTTGCTTAGGTTAAAGGTTTAGACCCAGGCAATTCTGAGTTATAAGCAGCTCTGGTTATGTTGCCATAACTAGAGCTTACTTTCTAACTCAGAATTGCCTGGGTCTAAACCTTTAACCTAAGAAACATCGGAATAGATACAGTAGTCAAATTAATACTAAAGCATGCTTCAAGAATAGTTCAAGAATCCTAAGTTTAACACCAACGTTTAGCCTATCATTTAAGCTAAATCTGTAAACCAAAAATTAAAATTAAAATACAGAAAAATAAATATACCTGAGACCGCCAAAGTTGCAACCAAGTGGTTATTTTTATAGATAAAAGGATTACAAAGGGGGGTTTTTACAAGTGAGATACCAAAGAGAGAGAGAGAGGACGTAAAAAAAAACTCTGCTTCTACTAAAACCTGAGGATCCTTATATAATGGATCATCTAAACAAAAGCCAAAAAATTAAAATGGCCGACAACATAATTTACAAAAGTAGCTGAAAAAGAAAAGTAGATTCTACTTTATAAAAGTAGGTTTGATTCCCAATATTATATAATGGTGGGGCCTTCTGCTTTATAAAGCTAATTTGTTTTACCCCAATAATGTTTGAGTGGGGCCTTCAATTATCTTCCACCGATTCCTTTGCCTTTGTCATTTTTTGACGAGGATGATTCTTCTGCATTTTCTTTCATTTTCTTCAAGAATTCTTTCAATTCTTCAATATTAACTTGCTCACTATTTTCTTCTTCCTGGGATTCTGCCACTAGGCAAACATCTTCATTAGTGGTATTGCCAATGGATGCCATTGATATATCATCCGGCATCTCTGTATCAAAATTTTTTGCAAAATCTTTTCTGACTTCTGCAAAATAGGAAGCTATAAGCTCTTTTTTGGATACTGCACCTTTCTTCATTTGCAATTTCCTGCTAATATGTGTGAAAGGGCTGAATTCTTCTGAAAAAAGTCTTATGAAGGCTCTGGATATAATCCCAATAATTGAATTTGACGGGTATCTTTTGATCTGGATGGATATAATCCATCTCTTTCAATGTTCTAATACCCCATTCTTCAGCAGGAAATCGTTTTGATTATCATTTTTGAAAAGTTATAAACTTTTCTTGTGGTAGAGGGATAAAAATGCTGAATTTCAGCTGAACCAGTTGCTATTAGAACCATTTCATAGTTCATTCTATATTTATAAGTAGTAGATGCATATGATGCCGTATCTAAATACCTGGTCATTATTTTCCAAGGATTATCCTTCCATCTAAGGTCTGATTGTTCCAAAAGATTTATCAATTCTTAATGGGGGCTTTGACTATAAACTTCATTCCCTTCATGGCCTTCTTCCGTTAAGGCTGTAGAATATGAAGGTGGGTTATTACCCGTGTTTTGTTTGGATTTTATAAATTTCATGAACTCCTTATACATGGGGTGGTCAATATTAACCCCAGAGCATGAGCTTTCTGCAATATTAGCAGATATTAATTTCTGGTTGCCAATTTGGGCGAGGATATTACATCTGCCTCTTCCTGTTCCTCTTCCCCTACCCCGGGGGGAGGTGTATATTGAGGTCTCATCTGAAAAATTAAAACATAAAGAATTATGAATTCAAATATTCTCTAGTAAGAAAATCAGGGAGATTATTATCACTACCCTTTTTGTATATAATCTCAAAGTCAAAAGGAGCCAATAATGCCTGCCATCTTGCAAACATTTGTTTTGAAACATCATGCTTAAATTCTTTATTAAAGATGAATCTAGCAGCATGGCAATCAGTTTTTATTAAAAACTTTTGATTGTATAAATCAGTCTGAAACTTTAAAACACATTTAACTATAGCCAAGATTTTTTTAGTTACTGTTGCATAGTTTTTCTGAGAATTATTCCATTTCGCAGAATAAAATTGCACAAGATATTCCTGTTTATCACTCGGACATATCTGTTTCAAAATTCGACCATAGCCTATATCAGAGCGTCGGTTTCAACTACCTTATCCCAATTTGGATTAGCAAGAGTTAGACAAGGAAGGTTATTAACCTTTTATTTAATAATTTTAACAGCATTAGTATGACTATCAGTCCAAGGTTTTGGATTCTTTTTTAGTCTATCATAAAGAATAGCAGTATCCTTGGCTAAATCCTTTATAAAAGGAGAGATATAATTAACACTGCCCAAAAATCTTTGCAATTGAGTTTTATCAGTTATAACATCAGGAAATTTTGAAACAAATTCAATACTACGATTAATAGGGATTATTTTCCCCTTTTCAATATTATGACCTAAAAATCTAATGTTAGTTTGGAAAAGATTCATTTTGGGTTAGAAATAACTAGACCATTTTGTATAATGATTTTCCTAAAAATTTCTAAGTGTCGAAAATGACTTTCAATATTTTTTGAAAATACCAAAATATTATCTATATAAACAATTATAAAATTAGTATAGGAAATAAAAATATCATCCATAATCTTCTGAAATTCAGAAGGAGCATTTTTCAAGCCAAAAGGCATAACATTCCACTCATATTGTCCCATTGGAACATTAAAAGCAGTTTTATATCTATCCGATTCAGATATTTGAATCTGCCAATTGCCTGATTTTAAATCAAACTTTGAGAATATAATCGCATCATGGAGTCCATCCAATAAATCCTTTTTATTAGGAATAGGATATCGGATCCATTTTAGCGCCTTATTAAGGGGCTTATATTTTATAACCAGCCTAGGAACACCACGTTCCTGTTCTGCATGTTTATTAACATAGAAAGCAGTGCAAGACCATTTGGACTTTGAAGGTTTTATTAAACCTTTCTCTATTAGAGAATCAATTTCTTTTTTACATAGTTTCAAATATTCGGAATTCATTTGTTATGGCCTGACTTTAGTTGGGATATTATCCTCTGAAAAGCCTTCTTCATAAGGAAGACTTACTATATGACGTTTCCTACTCCAAAATTGATTTGGATGGTCTCCACATATCCGTAAAGAAAACTGATTCTTTATTGAATCAATTTTTTCTATTAATTTAGGAGCTTGTAAATCTTGCTCAATAGTAAGACTGCAAGTTTCATTTTTGAGAAAATCAATCTGTTTATTTTTTGCAGTAATATTAGTAGAAATAATTTCATTTAAAAATCTTTGAATTGGTTGAGTTATCTAACGGCCCAATGTGTCGTAGAAACACATATAATACTAATTGTCTAGATTTGTCTTGTTTTAAGTACAAATCCCTCTTTGTAATTATGCAATTTTAACATTCTTGCGGGATATGAGGTATAAGAATCTAGTAATTAAGAAAAGAGTTCAAAATGGTAAGTAATGCAGGATATGCGATCGCATTTCAGACATGCGGACCGCATATCTTACACAGGAATCGCATACTTCGACAGATTTCTGGGCAAGATTCATGCCAGAAATGTTGTCTGAAATGCGGTCCGCATTTCAAGAATACGAACAGCAAATTTGGCTGCCTGTATCGCAGATTGGAACAGAGAACTGGACAAGTCATATGTCAAAAATGCGGCGAGAAATGCGGACCGCATTTCTCAAATGTGAACCGCAAATACCACAGTGAGATCTCAGAGTGAGGCAGAGTTTTGGGCCAAATGCCATGCCAGAAATGCGGTCAAAATGCGGACTACATGTTGAGTTTACGGCCAGAATGCGATCGCATTCTGGACACCTGAACTTTTATTTTGTTCCGAATTTTGACCCACTATCAATAGGAACTAGGAACCCTAACATGCAAAACTCCCCCTTATTTCGTCAATTACCTCAGAAACCGCTCCAAAACACCCTCAAACCCCAGCAAATCAACCTCCAAATCACCTTGAAAACAACCCCAAAATCCGCGAGAAACATATCCACAATATAGTCATCAACCTCCAATTACCAACCCAGCTTTCCCCACTTAAACCCACCAAGAACCAGCTGTAACTCGCCGGGAATGGCCCCAATTTAAGCTGAAAAACAACCGTAGAATCACTCCCTTCAAACCCCAACATCTATTCCAAGAAACCCCACTCTCTAACACCAAAGACCCAGCTCAAATTGCTGCAAATTGTGACAAGAATTGCAGTTGAGTTAAGGCACCCTACTAAGTTGTAGCTTGTTAGCTCCAACTGAGCTCGCCTAAAGTTCGTGAGCATCCATAAATGGTTGGGCTCGAAGAATTGTTGGAAGTCTAGGAAGTTATTGCAAAGCAAGGTAAGTGTTTGTTCTAACCTTAGCTTGAGGGATTAGAAATCGTGTCTTGTTTGCTAATTTGCTCTTTGTTGAGAACATCGTATAGGCATGGTGACGAGTGTCTATACGTTGGTGTCATGCATGACCGTGGGTCATGTATGGATGACCGTTGTGTGACTATTTTTTTCTTGAATTGTTGAATACTATCCTTGATTTGGTATGATGTGTTGCATGGGGAGCGGGTGACATGCTTGCCACAAGATATTGTGAATTGAGGGCGGGTGGTACGCCTATCACAAGGTTGCTACATTTTAGTTGTTCCTTTGGTCATGGTTCTAGCCTTCTTCTATTTGGCATAAAGTTGATGGTTGACTAGACTAGTTGAGTAAGAATTGTTAGGAGTCAAAGGGGTCCAGTGTCAAATTGTGGGTAGCGTTTTAGGAGTCCGTTAGAAGTTAAGGAGTCCAGTGTCACATTAGCAAAGTCGTGTCTAGGGTTAATGAAATGACAATTGGGTTGGGAGGTTAGTAGTAGGATTTTGACTGTAATTGAGCTAAATAGGAGTCAAGGTTGGTTTGGTTATAGCTGAATTTCCCCCTGGCCAGGATGATTGTTTGCTGTTATTTGTTCCCTTGCTGGGAAGTTGTTATATTGATTTGTTCCCTTGCCGGGATTTCTTGTGATTGTTGTGACGATGAAAGTGGGAGCCGGTGGCACGCTTGCCACGAGATATTATGAAAGCGGGAGCAGGTGGCACGCCTGCCACGAGATATTATGAAAGTGGGAGCGGGTGGTACGCCTACCACAGTATATATTGTAAGTGGGAGCGGGTGGCGCGCCTGCCACGGGATGTGATATATGTGGGAGCGGGTGGAACGCCTGCCACAAGAGGTTACTATAAGTGGGAACGGGTTGCACGCCTGCAACAAGAGGTTACTGGAGGAAAAAAGGTGGATTGTATTACATTTCATTGTGTTAAAGGCTGAACTGCAGTTTTCTTTCTTATTCATTGATGATTCGTTTCGTTTTATTTGTCTGCTACTCCAATGTATGTTTTCCTTTTTCCCATTTAAATTGTGTATGTATTTTATCTTCTGCTGTAGATACATATATGCTTAAAATTTGCGCAGGTTCATCTGGAGTCTGGTCCTAGCCTCGTCACAACCTCGCCGGGGTTAGGTCAGGCACTTACCAGCACATGGGGTCGGTTGTGCTGATACTACACTCTACACTCTTTTGTGCAGATCTCGGTGCCGTAGGCTACGAACAGTAGGAAGCTTCCAGCCTCTGATTTTCAGGCGACCCAAGGTAGTTCTGCAGACGTCTGCGGACCTTGGAGTCCCCTGTCCATTTCTTGTATCTGTTTCTCCTATGTAATCCAGAAACAACATTTTGTTATATTATTCAGACCCTGTTTGTAGTACTCTTAAATAGTCTGTGAAACTGTGACACCAGATCTTGGGTAGACCGTTGTGGATAGTTTATCGGAGATAGTTGTGTAAAGTATTAACTTTGTGTTTATTTCGCTTGTTGAATTACGTCTTTTCAATTGATGCATCTGTGACGTAATGAATTCATAAATAGAAACGTGGTAGTTAGTCCGATTCACTGGCTTGCCTAGCTTTCACTAGTAGGCGCCATCACGACTCCCGAGGGTGGGAAATCCGGGTCGTGACAAGTTATAAACTCAAAAGTAATAGGCTTATTTTTGTAAGTACCTGTAAAACTATTAGCATCCCAATTAGTAAAAGGCATAATTTTATGAAAAAATGGTACACCTAATACAATATCTTGATGAATATCTTTTATTAATACAAAATTTTCAAGGATGCAAATATTATCTTTACAAATAAAAGCTTTGGGTAATTTATAAGTAATACCCATATGCTGACCACTAGCATTTTTTAATCTATGAGTAGTTTTATGAAAATATCTAGAAGGTATAATTCCTTCTTTTATGAAATTTAAATCTGCACCACTATAAAACAATGCAACAAACTCTTTTTTGAAGTTATAATCAATTAAAAGAGTTACCTTTATTAAAAACTTCTGCGTAGTGAAGAACTGTAATTTCTGCAAAAATTCATTGTCAGGTAAATTCACAATTCCCAAGAAATCCACTTTTTCCCTTGTATTAGAGGTACTAGGACCAATATCTAATTCAGTGATATCAGTACTGAATTCTAGATTGGTATTCATTTGAGGATTTTCCAATTTGATAATCCTATTATCTAAGGCTATTTAGAAGCCTTTAGATCTGATACTTCATTCTTGAGATTATTAATTTCTTCTTTCAAGTCTTGAACAGTGGTTGGCCTGTCAATGGCCTGGGATTTTTCTTTTGAAATCCTCTTAATACCAGACATTGTGTAAGGACCCTTTTGAGAGGGAATTCCTTCTATTTCAGAATTCTTAGAACTATTATCTTTAGTGGGATCTATCTTATCTATAATCTGGGATCTTAATTCAGGATCCTTTATGACTCTAAGGAGTTCTAATAAACTATCATTTGTAAGGACATTTATATCTATATCCTTAAATTGAGAATAAATATTATAAACTCGTCTTCTGTGTTGTTATCACAACACTCACCTTGTTTCTGCTCACAAGGTCCACACTCTGAATCTGATGAAGAATAGTATTCTTAATTTTGTAACACTTTCAAATCTTCATCCGTTGAAGCTTCAGTGTCACTACTTACTGGGGAATTATCCCTAGAAGAATCCAAAAGGATCGTATACAAAGCATCCTTAACACTATCATCTAGGTCAAGATTCTTAATTTTATTGTTAACCTTACAATCTTTGGCGTAATGGCCTACTTTACCACACTTATAACAGGCATTGGGTTTAACGGATTTGATAAAATCCTTTCTCTTCTTATAACTAGTCCTTCTCTTTTCGGTCTTCTCCCTTCTCTTTTCGGGGTTCATTTTCTTTTTTCTTTTGTATTTATAAGTGTGACGATCCAGCTAGTCGTCTCGTTAATTAGCGCTCCGTTTTCCCCATTTCTGCTTTATTATGCTTCTTTATCCGTGTTTCATGTAATTACGTTGAATGGTTTGCGTTTGGAGTAGATTTGGTAAGAAATGAGACACTTAGTCTCTTTCAAGAAGGTTTAAGTTGTAAAAGTCAACCGGATGTTGACTTTTGAGTTAGAGGGCTCGGATGTAAATTCTGACGATTCTATTAGTTTCGGGAGATGATTTATGACTAAGGAGTGTGATCGGAATTGGTTTTGGAGGTCCGGTGTAAAATTAGGCTTGAATTGGTGGAGTTAGTATTTCGGCGATTTTCGGTTGTTAGGCGAGAATTTTATTCGAGGGTCGGAATGGAATTCTGAGAGTTGCTATAGCTTCGTATGGTGATTTCGGACTTAGGCGTATGTCCGATTTGAAATTGGAAGTCCGTAGGACAATTCAACGCATTTTGGCGAATGTTGGAAAATAGAAGATTTTTGAAAAAGTCTGACCCAGGAGTTGACATTTGATATCGGTGTCAGAATCTAGTTCTGAAAATCTTTATAGGTCCGTTATGTCATTTATGACTTGTGTGCAAAATTTGAGGTCAATCGGACTCGATTTGATAGGTTTCGGCATCGAATGTAGAAGTTGGAATTTGTTAGTTTCATTAGGCTTGAATTGGAGTATGATTCATGTATTTAGCATTGTTTGATGTGATTTAAGGCCTCGACTAAGTCCATAATATGTTTTAGGACTTGTTGGTATAACCGAACGGGGTCCCGAATGGCTCGGGTGAGTTTTGGGTGGTTAAACGGACTATTTCATCGTTGGAAAGGAAAATCTGCATAAATGTCAAAAATGCTACGTGATGCTGTCCAAAATGTGGACAGCATGTTGATTATGCTATGCGAAAATGTTATAGCAAAGTGCAACAGATTACAATGTCAGAAATGCTACGTGCTGCTATCCAAAATGTGGACAACATGTTGATTATGCTACGAGAAAATGCTATAGCACAGTGCAACAGATTACAATGTCAGAAATGCTACGTGAAGCTGTCCAAAATGTGGACAGCATGTTGATTATGCTACGCGAAAATGCTATAGCAAAGTGCAACATATTACAATGTCAGAAATGCTACGTGAAGCTATCCAAAATGTGGGCAGCATGTTGATTATGCAACGCGAAAATGCTATAGCATTTTCAACACCTGAAAGTTTTATTTGTTCCGATTTTTGACCCCTTTATAAATAGAAATTAGTGCACATTTGCCATGCAAAACCCATTTTCGTTATCCACATAGAGAAACACCTCCAAACACCATAAAATCACAACAAATCAACCTCAAAACTATATCCAAAAGAGATTTTCTTGAACAAATTCTTAAAAAAGGGGGTTTTGACCATCTTGAACATAATTGGAGCTAGGTAACTCGGATTGAAGCGAAATCTTGAAGGATTTTTGGAAGATTTTCGAGAGAAACATTGGGTTAAGTGGTCTTAACTCAATCTTGGTCAAATTACCCAAACCTATTGTCATTCTAGTATGTAATTGGTGTTTTAAGTTGGAAAAAATTGTGGAAAACCCTTGAGTTAGATGTTAATACTTGGAGGTCGAACCGATATCAGAATTCGATAAATCTTGTATGGTTGAACTCGTGGGAAGATAAGGAACCCGTTGAGGTGAAAAAATTACTGAATTTCGAGAAGTGGGCCCGGGGCTCGGGGCTCGGGTTTTGCTAATTTTGGGATTTCTTAGTATTTATTGATTGTTTTCGCGTGGGCTTTGTTCCCTCAACATATTGTGACGTAATTGTTCTGAATTTGGATAGATTCGACGCACGTGGAGGCCAATTCGAAAGGCAAAGGCGTCGTGGACTAGGAATTTAGCCGGTTCGAGGTGAGTAGTGATTGTAAATGATGTCCTGAGGATTCGAAACTCCGGATTTACATATCGTAGTGCTATATTGAAGTGAGGCACACGCTCGATGATGAGCGTGGGGTCGTTCACTACTGGGACTGTGACTTGGTCCGTCCCGATTGATGATTTTTACTACATATTTGATTGAAAACTATTTTATATCATCATGTTTTGGGCTGATTGCTATATTTGGGCTTCGTGCCAATTGTTTGAACCCTCCGGGGATTTTTATCACTATTTCCTCACTATTTGTACTTATTACTTGAACTCTGTCATCTTGTTTCCACTGTTGTACAACTCAGCCATTTTTTACTTAGTTTTGAGATTTACACAATATTTGAAATGATGTTTGGGCTGAGAACGACTGTTTTACTATGCCCGAGGGGCTTGTGATGATTTTCTGACTAAGTGCGGCCGAGGGCCAGGTGTGAGGTTTTACTGAGTGATATGAGGCCGAGGGCCTGAGATACTGTATATACGCCACGAGTTGGCTTGATTGATATGAGGTCGAGGGCCTAGATATATGCCACGAGGTGACTTGATATAGCGCTTGGGCCGTAAGGGGCCCCTCCCGGAGTCTGTACACCCCCAGTGAGCGCAGGGTACCCAGAGATATTACAGTTGGTAACAATGACAACTGTAGGTTACAGTTGGTAACAATGACAACTGTAGGTTCCAGTTGATAACAATGACAACTGGTAACCAGAGCTGTGAGATTGATACTGAGCCCAGGAATATTACAGTTGGTAACAATGACAATTGTAGGTTACAGTGGGTGACAATGGCAACCGGTAACCAGAGCAGGGAAGATTTTTAAATGATTTCCTACTGATTTACTATTTTCAAATAATGATTTACTGCTTCATTATGCATTGCCTTGTGCTTTATGTGTTTCCTTACTTTCAGTCATTATTTATATGTGCTACTCACTGAGTTAGAAGTACTCACATTACTCCCTGCACCATGTGTGCAGATTCAGGCGTTATTGATTCCGCTCCGAGGCATTGGCTACGTTGTCAAAGCGGTGACTCAGAGACTACGAGGTAGTTGTTGGCGTCCGCAGCCCCGTATCTCTTTATATTGTTATTTCCACTTTCTTCAAACAATTGTGCCAGAGATATTGTAATAGTAATCTTATTATTAGGATTTCATTAGTTGCTCATGGCTTTGTGACACCCCGGTTTTGGGTTGTTGTTGGGATGGTTCACTATGTTTTTTCTGCAAATGACTGTTATTAAATTGTGTTGTGTTGTTCTCTTGTTAAATTTATTGCTTAAAATGAGTTATGATTCGAATTGGCTGGCCTTGTCTTCACGAGAGGCACCATCACGACCGGGTTTGGGATTCGGGTCGTGACAGCTTGGTATCAGAGCCGAGGTTACATAGGTCTCAAAATCATGAGTGGGTTTAGCAGAGCTCGCAGATCGGTACGGAGACGTCTGTACTTATCTTCGAGAGGCTGCGGAACCCTTTTAGGAAAATTCCATGTCCTTGAAATTCTTGTTGTGCGAACTTGTTGACCTGAGCACTAAAACTTCTGCTATCCTGTTCCCTCACAGATGGTGAGGCTGCGAACTACCGGACGAGGTGGAAGACCACCAGTACCAACCACTGAGGCCATCAGAGGCCGTGGACGCGGTCGTGGTCGTGGTAGAGGCAGAGCAGCGAGGGCAGCATCTGTTGATCCACCAGTTGGCCCAGCTCAGGAACAGGCTCCAGCAGCACCAGTTCAGGCACCAGCTGTGCCTATCACTATTCCAGGTCTTCAGGAGACCTTGGCTCAGATATTATCTATTTGCACTGGCCTAGCTTAGGCGGTTTCAGCCACCACAGCGGCAACTACTTCACAGGCCGGGGGAGGCAATCAGACTCCAGTTGCCCGTACGCCTGAGCAGGTAGTGCAAGGACTTCAGATGCCGGGGGCACCTCTAGCCCAGCCAGCTGCACTAGCTCAAGAATTCATAGTACCAGTTATGCCACATGATGAGCAGTGTCGCCTTGAGAGGTTTGGCAGACTCCAGCCTCCGTCATTCAGTGGTGCTGAGGGCAAGGATGCCAAGGGTTTTCTTGACAAATGTCAGCGAATGCTCCGGACAGCCGGGATTCTTGAGTCTAGTGGTGTGGCATTCACCACCTTTCAGTTTACGGGAGCTGCCTTTAATTGGTGGAAGGCGTATGAGAGGCGTAGGCCGGTTGATGCAGCGCCCCTTACTTGGCAACAATTCTCCGCTCTTTTCTTGGAGAAGTATGTACCACAGTCCCGCAGAGAGGAGCTGTGCAGATAGTTTGAATGGCTGCGACAGGGGGATATGACTGTGTCACAATATGAGTCAAGATTTTCTTAGTTGGCTCGACATGCTGTCTGGATGGTTCCGACTGATCGTGAAAGGATCATGAGGTTTGTTGATGGCCTTAACTATTATCTCCGTATCCTCATTACTAGGGAGAGAGTATTGGGTGCTACCTTGGGGAAGGTGGTTGATATAGCTCGCGAGATTGAGACGGTTCGCCGTCAAGAGCGAGAGGAGAGGGAGGCTAAGAGGCCTCAAGGACCGAGTAGTTATAGTGGTACTCCTTCGAGAGTCCAGTTTCAGCAGGGTAGAGGTCGTTCCTTCAGGCCTGCTCAGTTAGCTCGTCCGGAATACCGTGGGGCATATGCAGGTCGTGGTTATCATGGGTTGCAGCAGAGCCAATCATCACTCAGTACCCTTCCAGCTCATGCTCCGTCGGCTCAGGGTCCTCCTATGCCTAGTGCATCTACTAGAGCACCAGGGAGTTGTTATGATTGTGGCGAGATAGGCCACATGTGGAGGCAATGTCCTCATAGTGGTGCTAGATCGTCCCAGAAGAGGGGTCAGCCCTCGACTTCTGCTCCAATTACTTTACCACCCGCCTAGCCATCTAGGGGGGAGGTCAGGCAGCCAGAGGTCGCCCCAGGGGGGGGGGGTCGAGCAGGCAGAGGCCAGGCTCGATTCTATGCCATCCCAGGCAGGACAGATGCCAGTGCTTCAGATGCTGTCGTCACAGGTATTGTTTCAGTTTGCCACAAAGATGCCTCGGTATTATTTGATCCCGCTTCCACTTATTCATATGTGTCCTCATATTTTGTTCATTATTTGAGTACGCCCCGGGAGTTTCTTGCTTTACCTGTTCATGTGTCTACCCCGGTTGGCGATACTGTTATTGTAGACCATGTGTACCGGTCGTGTATAGTAACTATTCGGGGTATGGAGACCCGAGAGGACCTATTGCTACTAAGCATGGTAGATTTTGATGTCATTTTGGGCATGGATTGGCTATCTCCATGTCGTGCTATCTTAGACTATCATGCTAAGACAGTTACTTTGGCTATGCCGGGTGTGCCGCGGATCGAGACTCCAAGCATCGATTCTGTTCCAGTGGTGCGGGATTTTCCCGATGTATTTCCTGCAGACCTGCCGGGCATTCCACCGGACAGGGATATTGATTTTGGCATTGACCTGGTGCCGGGCACTCAGCCCATCTCTATTCCACCGTATCGTATGGCACCAGCAGAGTTGAAGGAGTTGAAAGAGCAACTTCAGGTTCTCCTAGATAAGGGGTTCATTCCGCCTAGTGTGTCACCTTGGGGTGCACCGGTTCTATTTGTGAAAAAGAAGGATGGCACGATGAGAATGTGCATCGATTATAGGCAATTGAACAAGGTAACAATCAAGAACAAATATCCTTTACCTCGCATCGATGATTTATTTGACCAGCTTCAGGGAGCACGAGTGTTCTCTAAGATTGATCTCCGCTCAGGATATCACCAGTTAAAGATCAGGGATGCAGATGTTCTTAAGACTGCTTTCCAAACTAGATATGTCCACTATGAGTTTCTTGTTATGTCTTTCGGGCTAACCAATGCCCCAGCAGTGTTCATGCAGTTAATGAACAACGTATTTCGGCCTTATCTGGATTCGTTCATGGTGGTATTCATTGATGATATTCTGGTATACTCGCGTAATCAGGAAGAGCACGCAGAACATTTGCGAGTTGTATTACAGAGATTGAGGGAGGAGAAGCTTTATGCAAAATTCTCTAAGTGCGAGTTTTGGCTCAACTCAATGGCCTTCTTGGGGCACGTGGTGTCCAGCGAGGGTATACAGGTTGATCCAAAGAAGATAGAGGCGGTCCAGAGTTGGCCTAGACCGTCCTCAGTCATAGAGATCCGTAGATTTCTTGGGTTGGTAGGCTATTATCGCCGGTTTGTTCAGGGTTTCTCATCCATTGCGTCGCCCTTGACCAAATTGACCCAGAAGGGTGTTCCATTTGTATGGTCAGACAAGTGTGAGGAGAGCTTTCAAAAGCTCAAGACAGCCTTAACCCAGCTCCACTATTGGTTCTACCTTCGTATACCGTATATTGTGATGCCTCAAGAATTGGGATTGGTTGTGTTCTAATGCAGGAGGGTAGATTTATTGCTTATGTTTCTCCTTAGTTGAAGCCTCATGAGAAGAACTACCCCGTGCATGATTTGGAGCTGACTGCCATAGTTCATGCTTTAAAGATTTGGAGGCATTACTTGTATGGCGTATCTTGTGAGGTATTTACCGATCACTGTAGCCTTCAACATCTGTTCAAGCAAAAGGATCTAAATTTGAGGCAGCGGAGATGGCTGGAATTGCTCAAGGATTACGATATTACTATACTATACCATCCGGGAAAGGCCAACGTGGTGGCTGATGCTTAGAGCCGAAAGGCAGTGAGCATGGGGAGTTTGGCATACATTCCAGTTGGAGAGAGACCTCTCGCAGTCAATGTCCAGACCTTGGCCAATAGGTTTGTGAGATTAGACATCTCGGAATCCAATCGTGTGTTGGCTTGCATGGTTTCTCGGTCTTCGTTATACGATCGCATCAGAGAGCATCTGTATGACGATCCCTATTTGCTTGTCCTTGAGGACAATGTTCAGCATAATGATGCTAAAGATGTGACCATCGGCGACGATGGAGTGTTGAGGATGCAGGGCCGGATTTGTGTGCCCAATGTGGATGGGCTTCGGGAGTTCATTCTGGAGGAGGCCCATAGCTCACGGTATTCCATTCATCCAGGTGCCACCAAGATGTATCAGGACTTGAAACAACATTATTGGTGGAGAAGAATGAAGAAAGACATTGTGGGATTCGTAGCTCGGTGTCTCAACTGTCAGCAAGTAAAATATGAACATCAGAGGCTGGGTGGTTTGCTTCAGCAGATAGCTATTCCCGGGTGGAAATGGGAGCGGATCATTATGGACTTTGTTGTTGGACTCCCACGGACTTTGTAGAAGTTCGATGCTATTTGGGTGATTGTGGATCGGCTGACCAAGTCCGCACATTTCATTCCTGTGTGTACTACCTATTCTTCAGAACGGTTGGCAAGGATTTATATCCAAGAGATTGTCCGGCTGCATGGTGTTCCAGTTTCTATCATTTCAGATAGAAGTACTCAGTTCACTTCGCAGTTCTGGAAAGCCGTGCAGAGGGAGTTAGGTACTCAGGTGGAATTGAGCACAACATTTCATCCTCAAACGGATGGGCAGTCCGAGCGTACCATCCCGATATTGGAGGACATGTTACGGGCATGCGTTATTGATTTCGGGGGCTCATGGGATGAGTTTCTTCCTCTTACAGAGTTCGCTTATAACAATAGCTATCAGTCAAGTATTCAGATGGCTCCGTATGAGGCTTTGTATGGGAGGCGGTGTAGATCTCCGGTTGGTTGGTTCGAGCCCGGCGAAGCTAGGCTATTGGGGACTTACTTGGTTCAGGATGCTTTAGAAAAGGTGAAAACAATCCAGGAGAGTTATGCCGATAGGAAGGTTCGAGATGTGTCTTACATGGTTGGCGAGAAGGTCTTGCTGAAGGTTTCGCCCATGAAAGGTGTTATGAGATTCAGAAAGAAAGGGAAATTGAGTCCTCGGTTCATTGGGCCGTTTGAAGTACTTCGGAGAATCGAGGAGGTGGCTTATGAGCTTGCTTTGCCACCCAGTCCGTCGAGTGTTCACCTAGTATTTCATGTTTCTATGCCCCGGAAGTATATTGGGGACCCGTCTCATATTTAGGACTTTAGCACGATTCAGTTGGATGATAATTTGACCTATGAGGTGGAGCCAGTGGCAATTTTGGATCGTCAGGTTCGGAAGTTGAGGTCCAAGGAGATAGCTTCAGTGAAAGTTCAATAGATAGGTCGGTCCGTGGAGGAGGCTACCTGGAAAACCGAGCGAGAGATGCGGAGCAGATACCCTCACCTATTTGAGACTTCAGATATGCTTCTTGACTCGTTCGAGGACGAACTTTTGTTTAAGTGGGGGAGAATGTGATGACACAGCTAGTCATCTCGTGAGTTACCGCTCTGTTTTCCCTATTTCTGCTTTATTATGCTTCGTTCTCCGTGTTTTATATAATCACATTGAATGGTTTGCGTTCGGAGTAGATTTGGTAAGAAATGAGACACTTAGTCTCTTTCAAGAAGGTTTAAGTTGTAAAGTCAACCGGATGTGGACTTATGAGTTAGAGGGCTCGGATGTGAATTCCGACGATTCTATTAGTTTCGAGATATGATTTATGACATAGGAATGTGATCAGAATTGGTTTTGGAGGTCCGGTGTAAAATTAAGCTTGAATTGGTGGAGTTAGTATTTTGGCGATTTCCGGTTGTTAGGCAAGAATTTGATCCGAGGGTCGGAATGGAATTCGAGAGTTGCTATAGCTTCGTATGGTGATTTCGGACTTAGGCGTATGTCCGGATTTGAAATTGGAAGTCCGTAAGACAATTCAACGCATTTTGGCGAATGTTGGAAAATAGAAGATTTTTGGAAAAATTTGACCGAGGAGTTGACTTTTGATATCGGGGTCGGAATCCAGTTTTGAAAATCTTCATAGGTCCGTTATGTCATTTATGACTTGTGTGCAAAATTTGAGGTCAATCGGACTCGATTTCATAGGTTTCGGCATCGAACGTAGAAGTTGAAATTTGTTAGTTTCATTAGGCTTGAATTGGGGTATGATTCATGTATTTAGCATTGTTTGATGTGATTTAAGGCCTCGACTAAGTGTGACGACCCGGCTAGTCATCTCGTGAGTTACCGCTCCGTTTTCCCCATTTCTGCTTTATTATGCTTTGTTATCCGTGTTTTATGTGATCGAGTTGAGTAGTTTGCGTTCGGAGTGGGTTTGGTAAGAAATGAGACACTTAGTCTCTTTTAAGAAGATTTAAGTTGGAAAAGTCAACCGGATGTTGACTTATTAGTTAAAGGGCTCGGATGTGAGTTCCGATGGTTCGGTTAGCTTCGGGAGGTGATTTATGACTTAGGAGTGTGATCGGAATTGGTTTTGGAGGTCCGGTGTAAAATTAGGCTTAAATTGGTGGAGTAGTATTTTGGCGATTTCTGGTTGTTAGGCGAGATTTTGATCCGAGGGTCAGAATGGAATTCCGAGAGTTGCTATAGCTTCGTATGGTGATTTCGGACTTAGGTGTATGTCCGATTTGAAATTGGAAGTCCATAGGACAATTCAACGCATTTTGGCGAATATTGGAAAATAGAAGATTTTTGGAAAGTTTGACAAAGGAGTTGACTTTTTGATATCGGGGTCGGAATCCAATTCTAAAAATCTTCATAGGTCCGTTATGTCATTTATGACTTGTGTGAAAAATTTGAGGTCAATCGGACTCGATTTGATAGGTTTCGGCATCGAATGTAGAAGTTGGAATTTGTTAGTTTCATTAGGCTTGAATATGGGTATGATTCGTGTATTTAGCATTGTTGGATGTGATTTAAGGCCTCAACCAAGTCCGTAATATGTTTTAGGAGTTGTTGGTATATCCGAACGGGGTCCCGAATAGCTCGGGTGAGTTTTGGGTGGTTAAACGGACTATTTCACCTTTGGAAAAGATGAAAACAATTGCAGAAAAACTGCAGAAAAACTGGTGCGAGCAGTCCAGTTTGGAAGCTCATATCTTGTAATCTATAAGGAATCAGAAAAATTGCAAAACACGAAAGATTTAGCCCTTTGAATCTAATTTCCAAAAAGATAAACCATCTATCATTTGGACATACATACAGAAAGTTACGATAGATTAAATTTGGCTGGTAATGTTGTTGTTTTCCAGGCAGTGTGCATGCTGGTAATGTTGTTGTTTTCCAGGCAGTGTGCATGGCAGAAATTTCTGCTGCACAGGACCGATTTTGGAAGCTTATATCTCGTAATCTGTAAGGAATTTGGAGATGATCCAAAAATAAAAGTCGTAGAACTTGTATTCTAGTTTCCAGAAAGTTAAACCATTCATTATTTTGGTATTCTATGAGAACTTTATGATTGATCGAAGTAGGCTGGTGGAGCAATATCGACAGAATTTTCTAATGCACTTTAGAAGCTCATAACTCGGAATATATAAAGAGTTATATAGTGTACAACTATCAAATGAAAGATCTTCGAGTCTAGTTTCTAAATCTTCAAACCATAACTCATTTGGATATTTTCACAAGGAGTTATGAGCGTTTTAACAGAAGGTGTACAACAAGGGAAAAATGATAAGAGGATGTACAACCTGCACAGCGCAAGGTACAACTCAATGAAGCCTGGGCAGAATGTTTTAAGCCTTATTTTGTCCGTGATTTTGGGTATATTTTCACCCATAGTTGCTCATTTTTGGAGGTTCTTGAAGGAAATTTTCACTCGTTTATATTGTTAAATCCACCTAGAAAATCATTGAAGTCTTACTAAAAATGGAAGAAATAGGGCTTGGGATTATGAAATTTTAATTGGGTATTTGGAGGACCATTCGGGGCCGGATTTGAGAACTTTTGATATGTACGAACTCGTTGGGAGATAAAGAACCCGTTGATGTGAAAATTTCTGAGTTTCGAGAAGTGAGCCCGGGGCTCGGGTTTTGCTAATTTTGGAATTTCTTAGTATTTTTGATTGTTTTCACTTGGACTTTGTTCCCTCAACATATTTTGACGTAATTGTTCTGAATTTGGATAGATTCGACGCACGTGGAGGCCAATTCGAAGGGCAAAGGCGTCGTGGGCTAGAAATTTAGCCGGTTAGAGGTGAGTAGTGATTGTAAAGGATGTTCTGAGGGTTTGAAACCCCGGATTGCACATCATAGTGCCATATTGAAGTGAGGCACGCACTCAATGATGAGCGTGGGGTCGTTTACTACAGGGATTGTGACTTGGTTCGTCCCGATTGATGATTTTTACTATATATTTTATTGAAACTTAGTTGATATCGTCATGAATTGGGCTGATTTCCATATTTGGGCTTCGTGCCGGTTATGTGAACCCTTCAGGGGTATTTATCATTGTTTCCTCACTGTGTTGATGTATTACTTGAACTCGGTCGTGTTGATTTACACTGTTTTACAACTCAGCCACTTTTACTCAGTTTTTGAGGTTTACATAATATTTTAAATGATGTTTTGGGCTGAGGACTATTGTTTTACTATGCCGAGGGCCAAATGTGAGGTTTTACTGAGTGATATAAGGCCGAGGGCCTGAGATTTAAGTGACACTTTAAATGATGTAAATGGGATCGGGTGGCACGCCGCCACGGGATTTGATATGAACGGATCGGGTGGCATGCCGCCACGAGATATTGCACTTGGGCCGTAAGGGGCCCCTCCCGGAGTCTGTACACCCCCAGTGAGCGCGGGTACCCATGGGAACGGGTGGCACGCCGCCACGAGAATTATGATGTGTAATGTATTCCGTTGTGCTGGTATTATTGTTTTTCTTTGCTTCATGTTATTTTTACTTGGGATGTTTACATGTTTGCTGTTTCACTATGGATTGCCCTTTGTCTTATGTGTCTTCTTTTACTGTGATGTTAAATATACCCGAGGGGCTGATGCTGTTTTTATGATATTGCCCGAGGGGCATATTTTTAAAAGATACTGAGCCCAAGGGGCGGTTTTAAATGTTTTCTTTTACTTCACGTTATCTACGTGAAAGACTTACATGTTTCACCTGTTGAAAGGAGTTTCTACTTGATTCTCACCGATTTACTGTTTTAATGATGTTTATTTGCTTCATTATGGATTGCATTGTGCTTTACGTGTTTTCTCACTATCAGTTGTTATTTGTAATTATTACTGACTGAGTTGAAAGTACTCACATTACTCCTTGCACCCTGTGTGCAGATTCAGGCTTTGTCGGTTCCGCTCCGAGCCATTGATTATTACTGTCAGGGCGGCGATTCAGAGACTACGAGGTAGCTGTTGGCATCCGCAGCCCCGTATCTCTTTTATCTTATTATTTCCAGTATCTTCGAGCAATTGTGCCAAGATATTGTATTAGTAATCTTATTATTAGGATTTTCATTAGTTGCTCATGACTTTGTGACACCCCGGTTCGGGCTGTAGTCGGGATGGTTCACTGTATTTTGTCGCAAATTGCTATTATTAAACCGTACTTATATTATTTTTGTATTGTTTAACTGTTTGAATGAAGTTTAGTTGCATTGGCTAGCCTTGTCTTTATGAGAGGCGCCATCACGATCATGGTTGGGATTTTGGGTCGTGACAGCTTGGTATCAGAGCCTAGGTTACATAGGTCTCACGAGTCATGAGCGGGTTTAGTAGAGTCTTGCGGATCGGTACGGAGACGTCTATACTTATCTTCGACAGGCTGTGGAACCTTTTAGGAAAAACTTCATATTCTTGATATCCTTATCGTGCGGTTTGATTCTATTGAGGCTTATGCCTTTATATCCTTCCTACTCAATCTTATGCGGCGCAAAGCACTTGTTATCAATTGGGCGTCGAAGAGTTGTAGTGGTACTACAAACGTGGTGCCAGATGCGTGTTCAGGCAGGGTATTATCGTTCCCTTTTGGAAGGATGTTCTTATGTTTCAGCTTAGTATCTGCATCTTCTATGGTTTTGAGACCGTGCACGAATTGCTACGATGTCTATGCGTAGTTGTCATACAATGTTGGTGAAATGGTAGAGTGCTCATATATGGAACGCGGCAGTGAATGACTCGAAAGGAGGATTTCCCAGTGTATGATTTAAAGGTTCAGCATTTAATTCTAGCGAAGGAAAGGCAGTCGGACTATAGATGTCCATGTTTGGTTGATGAAGTAACAAGACTTGATATTTTCAAGCATGACGGAATTTTCAATATGATGCGGTGTCGTCGTCCTTGTTTGAATGCATTATGGTTCGTCGGTGTTACGGTCTTCTTGGATTTTGCCTTCGGGCATGGTGCTATGAAATGGTGCCTGAGGGGTGGTTGCGAGGGATAGCTGTGGGCAGCGGTTCGAATCGAATTAGTATCTCTAATGGGGATGGCTCGAGAAAGATAATCTTCGAAGAGGCTTAGAGTCGGTAACATTTTATTGGTTCGGGTGCTACAGAGATGGATTTCGATTTGATACAACACGTGAGCAGCGAAGTATGAGCAACAACATGAAAGGAAGTGTTTCGAGGTGGTTGAAGTACTAGCAGGCCAAGTATGAGAAGCAGAGGTTGAAAAGTTGCTTAAAGGAGATGGTTTAACCGAAATAAGAGTGACAGATTAGCATATGGATTCTGTGGTAGGATAGCCGCGTGCCTTGAGAAAGTGTAGAATGGTTTGGGAATCATGATGGAAGGTGATTTGGATTACGTATTTTATTTGGAGTGATGGTTGTTGTACGAAAAAAAAAAGAGATCGAATATGGCAGAAAGGAGTTTGTTTTAGATGAATAGGGGTGTGAAGATCTGATTATCGTTTCAGGTGCAATATGACTTGAGTTCGTAAAGTATTGTTGAACTTTCAGTTGATGTCAATAGGGAAGGAGCAGAGTTATACAACTGGTGAGCGAGCATGAGCTCAGGAGAATTTGCTGATTACGGAGTAGTTGTACCCTATGCAGCGTCATTAGAAGATATCGGTAAGGAATTCCACAGGTGGGTTATCTCCTGTGAGCAGGTTAGTGGTGGCATGATGTTGATGAAGCTTCTGCGAGGTATATTACTTGCTACCCAGTAAGAGGTCGAGTGCGCGACTATGACTTGTGATCCAGGATGTTCATGCAAAGCTCAACAAAGACTTCGAGAAGTCGTCGGGTTAATGGTGCGAGATCATGGTAATTGAGGAGGAGGAATCGTCGTAGGCTCTACATTATGTGATGGTGGCTTAGAGCTAAGTGGGGGAGATCCCCATCGTTTACCATTGGATCGCGTGGTTGTCTGCTCGTGCGGTTTCTGGTTATCGGTACGTTGGCGGTGTATTTATGACTAAGAAAAGGAAATATTAGGGGTAATTCAGCAAAGAACTAGATGGGCGTGCGCTATATTCGGCGTTATCGATCCATGTTCAAGTTTTTGGGAAGACTCGGAGCTTGTGTTTTGTGGACGTGATGTACATGGAAAAGAGCACAGTCGGTTATCTTCGGGACTAGGTCAGAGTGATTGGCCCTTGATAACGGTCCTAGTGGATTCAAGAATTAAAGTTCAGTGCCTAAGGATTTCGGGTCCGATGTGTGGTTAAGGATCGAGTCTTCACAGTGGGTTGCAAACGAAACTTGGAATATTCTATGTTACCATCGGGTATACGATGCAGTATTGGAGAAAAGAAAGAGATAGCTTCGGATTCGCAAAAGCTCTTGCAAAATGGGTATACCAGTCTGAGATAATATTGAACACATAAGGAGGGTATGAGATGGTTCATGAGTATTGGAACGATGTGGTCTCGCAATTCGTGTCACTCGAGGTGAATGCGAATTGAGTTCACTATGTTGTGAATGGAGCTATTATATTTCTAAGTCAGGTCAAGAGTAAAAATTGAATGAAGTTAGGTCAGTTAGTAATGGTCGAATCGGTGTGACGGTGGCAATATCAGTTCCTTCGGCGTGTGAAGTTTTTCATACGGTATGTGGTTGTGCGTGCAGGTCTGATAGCCACCATGACTTGATTGATTTGGGAGATATTTGATTCGAATGGCCTCGTTGTGTGAATGGACTCCGGAAGAGTCATGATGGTTTAGACCACAACTTGAGGTTTGTAATTTCTGTGGTTATGGGAATTCAATTGTGTGTTGCCATGGCTCATTTAATGAAGTATTCATTCTAATAATAGTTCATGGGTTATGAGAAATTCTTTTAATCTCGCGTAACGGTATCATGTTTGGATCGGGTTGCACGGCGCAACAGTATCATGTGTGGATCGAGTTGCATGCCGCAATAGTGTTATGTTGAGTACGGTCCCCTATATCTATTCCTGCGTATTTTGTTTCTCATCCTCTGAGAAGGGTTCATAACATATGTTCGACAGTTTTATCCGTTATGCGAGCTGGATAATTCTTTTCCAGAGTTGTTCCTCTTTATGTGTCATGTTCAAATTGTAGCTTGTTGGCGCAATGATGGCGCGATATGAGATCTGAGTCGGTGGTGGAGGCGGCTTATTGCATGAGCAACTTGCACCGGGTGAGACGAGATTATTGGAGCTGAAATCTATGCAATCAGATTTTTTATACGGCGCATTAAAAGGAAATATCGTTATGCAGTTCAGAATGAGATAATGGTACTTGATAGGATGAGAGACTCCATGAATTATTGATTCGGTAGGTGGTTACGAGTTTCTTTCACGTCTCTTTCATCGTGGCAGTATTGCGAGATTTTGAAAAAGATTTATATGCGTCATGAGGTGTTTTGCGGGCACCAGATTCCTGAAATTTCAGCTATTGTGGTCGGAGGATATTATTACGGGCAATCGACTCATATGGTAAGTTTGTGAATTTGCACTCTACTACTGTGTTTATCTCTGTTGGGAGATTTTGATGGTCTTAGCCGTGTCTATCATTTTTGTTTTGTACACTATTGAGGGCTATGAGTCCAAAAGTGACTTTCTGTTACTCACTACAGTGGGTCTTGATGTAATTTCGGGATAATTGATTAAAGCTTTATGAATTATATGCCCTACCGGTATAGGAGTTCATTATGTGTCGCGATTTCGATTGTAGGAAATTACTTTTAAAGGAGAAATGGATAGATTTCGGTTGGCACGATGTGCATATTACTTGTGATTCAGAGTTGAGGACGAGATCCTCGCATTTTTAATATGATGTGAAAAGCTAAAACTGGGCTATGAGCAGCGGTGGAAGTTATATAAGGACGAGATCCTTGTGATGAAAAATTAGGTGTTTTAAATTCTCCCTGTGTGGAATTAAATTTGTACTATAGTACTGATAGGGAGCCATGCCTGTTAGGCTTATTTGATAATTCTTCTATGTGTTTTGTGTGTATTTTGCCATATTCGTGCCGTAATTATTGAGTTTCAGTCTACAAAGGGAGTGTTCAGGTGGCGTGAAATATGACTCGTTAATTCGAGTAAATAATTATGAGGTCTTCATGCCTCGTGAATTACTGTTAGAGTTGTGGAAATTTGAAACGAGGTTTTGGTTAAAATGAGGTTAATTGGCTATGCTGGGATTAATTAAGAACAGCTATTAGGACCAGAGACGTGGCTTTAGGCATAGATATGATGGGCGCGCAAGCACGAGTTTGCTACGGCCGGTTGAGACTAACGTGCGGTGTTGAATTAATTGGGCTATGAGAAATTTGGCTTTGAAGTTTATAAATGTGGATAAAAGAAATAATCTTCAATTGAGATGGTGTTGTCGGATCCATGCTAAATTTAAGATGACGTGGAATCACCCGCGAGTGCGTGTAATAATACACTTAGAAATTTAATGTCCTCGGAATAATTTTTGGCATGTTCGAGGACGAACGTTTGTTTAAGTGGGGGAGAATGTGACGACCCGGCTAGTCATCTCGTGAGTTACCGCTCCGTTTTCCCCATTTCTGCTTTATTATGCTTCGTTATCCGTTTTTTATGTGATCGAGTTGAGTAGTTTGCGTTCGGAGTGGGTTTGGTAAGAAATGAGACACTTAGTCTCTTTTAAGAAGGTTTAAGTTGGAAAAGTCAACCGGATGTTGACTTATGAGTTAGAGGGCTCAGATGTGAGTTCCGATGGTTCGGTTAGCTTGTTCTTAATTA
>MCJB01050397.1:25297-120740 GCA_002018475.1 Nicotiana obtusifolia
GATTTATGACTTAGGAGTGTGATCGGAATTGGTTTTGGAGGTCCGGTGTAAAATTAGGCTTGAATTGGTGGAGTAGTATTTTGGCGATTTCCGGTTGTTAGGCGAGATTTTGATCCGAGGGTCGGAATGGAATTCCGAGAGTTGCTATAGCTTCGTATGGTGATTTCGGACTTAGGCGTATGTCCGATTTGAAATTGGAAGTCCATAGGACAATTCAACGCATTTTGGCGAATATTGAAAAATAGAAGATTTTTGGAAAGTTTGACCGAGGAGTTGACTTTTTGATATCGGGGCCAGAATCCAGTTCTGAAAATCTTCATAGGTCCGTTATGTCATTTATGACTTGTGTGCAAAATTTGAGGTCAATCGGACTCGATTTGATAGGTTTCGGCATCGAATGTAGAAGTTGGAATTTGTTAGTTTCATTAGGCTTGAATTGGGGCATGATTCGTGTATTTAGCATTGTTGGATGTGATTTAAGGCCTCGACTAAGTCCGTAATATGTTTTAGGACTTGTTTTTATATCCGAACGGGGTCCCGAATGGCTCGGGTGAGTTTTGGGTGGTTAAACGGACTATTTCACCTTTGGAAAAGATGAAAAAAATTGCAGAAAAACTGGTGCGAGCAGTCCAGTTTGGAAGCTTATATCTTGTAATCTATAAGGAATCAGAAAAATTGCAAAACATGAAAGTTGTAGCCCTTTGAATCTAGTTTCCAAAAAGATAAACCATCCATAATTTGGACATATATACAGAAAGTTACGATAAATTAAAGTTGGCTGGTACTGCTGTTGTTTTCCAGGCAGTGTGCATGGCAGAAATTTCTGCTGCACATGACCGATTTTAGAAGCTTATATCTCGTAATCTGTAAGGAATTTGGAGATGACCCAAAAATAAAAGTTGTAGAACTTGTATTCTATTTTGCAGAAAATTAAACCATTCATGATTTTGGTATTCTATGAGAACTTTATGATTGATCGAAGTAGGCTGGTGGAGCAATATCGACAGAATTTCCTAATGCACTTTAGAAGCTCATATCTCGGAATATATAAAGAGTTATATAGTGTACAACCTATCAGATGAAAGATCTTCGAGTCTAGTTTCTAAACCATAACTCATTTGGATATTTTCACAAGGAGTTATGAGCGTTTTTACAGAAGGTGTACAGCAAGGGAAAAATGATAAGAGGATGTACAACCTGCACAGCGCAAAGTACAACTCGATGAAGCCTAGGCAGAATGTTTTAAGCCTTATTTTGTCCGTGATTTTGGGTATATTTTCATCCATAGTTGCTCATTTTTGGAGGTTCTTGAAGGAAATTAACGAGGGATTCAAGGAGAATCGATTGGAGGTAAGAATTTTGGACCTAAAACTCGTTTATATTGTGAAATCCACCTAGAAAATCATTTAAGTCTTACTAAAAATGGAAGAAATAGGGCTTGGGATTATGAAATTTTAATTGGGTATTTAGAGGACCATTCGGGGCCGGATTTGAGAACTTTTGATATGTACGAACTCGTTGGGAGATAAGGAACCCGTTGATGTGAAAATTTCTGAGTTTCGAGAAGTGAGCCCGGGGCTCGGGTTTTGCTAATTTCGGAATTTTTTAGTATTTTTGATTGTTTTCGCTTGGGCTTTGTTCCCTCAACATATTGTGACGTAATATTTCTGAATTTGGATAGATTCGACGCACGTGGAGGCCAATTCGAAGGGCAAAGACGTCGTGGGCTAGAAATTTAGCCGGTTCGAGGTGAGTAGTGATTGTAAATGATGTTCTGAGGGTTTGAAAACCCGGATTGCACATCGTAGTGCCATATTGAAGTGAGGAACGCACTCAATGATGAGCGTGGGGTCGTTTACTACAGGGATTGTGACTTGGTCCGTCCCGATTGATGAGTTTTACTATATATTTTGTTGAAACTTAGTTGATATCGTCATGAATTGGGCTGATTGCCATATTTGGGCTTCGTGCCGGTTATGTGAACCCTTCAGGGGTATTTATCACCGTTTCCTCACTGTGTTGATGTATTACTTGAACTCGGTCGTGTTGATTTACACTGTTTTACAACTCAGCCACTTTTACTCAGTTTTTGAGGTTTACATAATATTTTAAATGATGTTTTGGGCTGAGGACAGCTGTTTTACTATGCCGAGGGCCAAAATGTGAGGCTTTACTGAGTGATATAAGGCCGAGGGCCTGAGATTTAAATGACATTTTAAATGATGTAAATAGGATCGGGTGGCACGCCGCCACGGGATTTGATATGAACGGATCGGGTGGCACGCCGCCACGAGATATTTCGCTTGGGCCGTAAGGGGCCCCTCCCGGAGTCTGTACACCCCCAGTGAGCGCGGGTACCCATGGGAATGGGTGGCACGCCGCCACAAGAATTATGATGTGTAATGTATTCCGTTGTGCTGGTATTATTGTTTTTCTTTGCTTCATGTTATTTTTACTTGGGATGTTTACATGTTTGTTGTTTCGCTGTGGATTGCTCTTTGTCTTATGTGTCTTCTTTTACTGTGATATGAAATATACCCGAGGGGCTGATGCTATTTTTATGATATTGCCCGAGGGGCGTGTTTTTAAAAGATAATGAGCCCGAGGGGCGGTTTTAATGGTTTTCTTTTACTTCACGTTATCTACGTGAAAGACTTACATGTTTCACCTGTTGAAAGGAGTTTCTACTTGATTCTCACCGATTTACTGTTTTAATGATGTTTATTTGCTTCATTATGGATTGCATTGTGCTTTACGTGTTTTCTCACTATCAGTTGTTATTTGTAATTATTACTGACTGAGTTGAAAGTACTCACATTACTCCTTGCACCCTGTGTGCAGATTCAGGCTTTGTCGGTTCCGCTCCGAGCCATTGATTATTACTGTCAGGGCGGCGATTCAGAGACTACGAGGTAGCTGTTGGCGTCTGTAGCCCCGTATCTCTTTTATCTTGTTATTTCCAGTATCTTCGAGCAATTGTGCCAAGATATTGTATTAGTAATCTTATTATTAGGATTTTCATTAGTTGCTCATGACTTTGTGACACCCCGGTTCGGGCTGTAGTCGGGATAGTTCACTGTATTTTGCCGCAAATTGCTATTATTAAACCATACTTATATTATTTTGTATTGTTTAACTGTTTGAATGAAGTTTAGTTGAATTGGCTTGCCTTGTCTTCATGAGAGGCCCCATCACGATCATGGTTGGGATTTTGGGTCGTGACACTAAGTCCATAATATGTTTTAGGACTTGTTGGTATAACCGAACGGTGTCCCGAATGGCTCGAGTGAGTTTTGGGTGGTTAAATGGACTATTTCATCGTTGGAAAGGATAATCTGCATAAATGTCAAAAATGCAACGTGATGCTGTCCAAAATGTGGGCAACATGTTGATTATGCTACACGAAAATGTTATAGCAAAGTGCAAGAGATTACAATGTCAGAAATGCTACGTGCTGCTGTCCAAAATGTGGACAGCATGTTGATTATGCTACGCGAAAATGCTATAGCATAGTGCAACAGATTACAATGTCAGAAATGCTACGTGAAGCTGTCCAAAATGTGGACAGCATGTTGATTATGCTACGCGAAAATGCTATAGCAATGTGCAACAGATTACAATGTCAGAAA
This sequence comes from Nicotiana obtusifolia, assembly GCA_002018475.1. NCBI lineage: Eukaryota > Viridiplantae > Streptophyta > Magnoliopsida > Solanales > Solanaceae > Nicotiana > Nicotiana obtusifolia. The sequence goes on from MCJB01050397.1 coordinate 28,927, forward strand.
TGCTACGTGAAGCTGTCCAAAATGTGGACAGCATGTTGATTATGCTACGCGAAATTGCTACAGCGTTTTCAACACCCGAAAGTTTTATTTGTTCCGATTTTTGACCCCTTTATAAATAGAAATTAGCGCACATTTGCCATGCAAAACCCATTTTCGTTATCCACAAAGAGAAACACCTCCAAACACCATAAAATCACAACAAATCAACCTCAAAACTATATCCAAAAGAGATTTTCTTGAACAAATTCTTAAAGAAGGGGGTTTTGACCATCTAGAACATAATTGGAGCTAGGGAACTCGGATTGAAGCGAAATCTTGAAGGATTTTTGGAAGATTTTTGAGAGAAACATTGGGGTAAGTGTTCTTAACTCAATCTTGGTCAAATTACCCAAACCTATTGCCATTCTAGTATGTAATTGGTGATTTAAGTTGGAGAAAATTGTGGAAAACCCTTGAGTTAGATTTTAAGACTTAGAGGTCGAACCGATGTCGGAATTCGATAAATCTTGTATGGTTGAACTCGTGGGAAGATAAGGAACCCCTTGAGGTGAAAAAAATTACTAAATTTAAATAAGTGGGCCTGGGGCTCGGGTTTTGCTAATATTGGGATTTCTTAGTATTTATTGATTATTTTCACGTGGGCTTTGTTCCCTCAACATATTGTGACGTAATTGTTCTGAATTTGGACAGATTCGACACGCGTGGAGGCTAATTCAAAGGGCAAAGGCGTCGTGGGCTAGGAATTTAGCTGGTTCGAGGTGAGTAGTGATTGTAAATGATGTCCTGAGGGTTCGAAACCCCGGATTTGCACATCGTAGTGCTATATTAAAGTGAGGCACATGCTCGATGATGAGCGTGGGGTCGTTTACTACTGGGACTGTGACTTGGTCCATCCCGATTGATGATTTTTACTACATATTTGATTGAAAACTATTTGATATCATCATGTTTTGGGCTGATTGCCATATTTGGGCTTCGTGCCAATTGTTTGAACCCTCCGGGGATTTTTATTACTATTTCCTCGCTATTTGTACTTATTACTTGAACTCAGTCATGTTGTTTCCACTGTTGTACAACTCAGCCACTTTTTACTCAGTTTTGAGATTTACACAATATTTGAAATGATGTTTGGGCTGAGAACTACTGTTTTACTATGACCGAGGGGCTTGTGATGATTTTCTGACAGAGTGTGGCCAAGGGCCATGTGTGAGGTTTTACTGAGTGATATGAGGCCGAGGGCCTGAGATACTGTATATATGTCACGAGGTGGCTTGATTGATATGAGGCCGAGAGCCTAGATATATGCCACGAGGTGACTTGATATAGCGCTTGGGCTGTATGGGGCCCCTCCCGGAGTCTTTACACCCCCAGTGAACGCAGGGTACCCAGAGATATTACAGTTGGTAACAATGACAACTAGTAACCAGAGATATTACAGTTGGTAACAATGACAACTGAAGGTTCCAGTTGATAACAATGACAACTGGTAACTAGAGCTGTGAGATTGATACTGAGCCCAGGAATATTACAGTTGGTAACAATGACAATTGTAGGTTACAGTTAGTGACAATGGCAACTGGTAACCAGAGCAGGGAAGATTTTTAAATTTTTTCCTACTGATTTACTGTTTTCAAATAATGATTTACTGCTTCATTATGCATTGCCTTGTGCTTTATGTGTTTCCTTACTTTCAGTCATTATTTATATGTGCTACTCACTGAGTTGGAAGTACTCACATTACTCCCTGCACCATGTGTGCAGATTCAGGCGTTATTGATTCTGCTCCGAGGCATTGACTACATTGTCAGAGCGGTGACTCAGAGACTACGAGGTAGTTGTTAGCGTCTGTAGCCCTGTATCTCTTTATATTGTTATTTCCACTTTCTTCAAACAATTGTACCAGAGATATTGTAATAGTAATCTTGTTATTAGGATTTCATTAGTTGCTCATGACTTTGTGACACCCCGGTTTCGGGCTGTTGTTGGGATGGTTCACTATGTTTTTTTCGCAAATGACTGTTATTAAACTGTGTTGTGTTGTTCTCTTGTTAAATTTATTTCTTAAAATGAGTTATGGTTCGAATTGGCTGACCTTGTCTTCACGAAAAGCACCATCACGACCGGGTTTGGGATTCGGGTCGTGACAATAAGACTCTTTTTGGTCTTTCTTCTTCCTATAAGGTTTCTTAATTTTGGGATATCTATAACAAATTGCTCACAGAACTGTCCTAATTGTTGTCTCTCATTTAGACGGTGTTTCTTAATCTCTTGGTTTAGCTTAATCTCATTACAAAGAGCTAAACCTTCCTGCGTGCATACACTAATCAGCTTACCATAAGTATAACTATTATAATCTATACTCATAGCAGTACCTCTGAGGTCTTCCTAATTATTTCACCAAATAAAGTGGGAAGCCCATCTATAAACTTAGACTTCCAGTGAGTACTATTACACTCAGGTAATTCCATAACTCTTGAAAGAAATACGTCCTTATACCATCTAAATTCAGTAAGTGTATGACACCTTAGGTTTTGAAGCATAGTTCTAATAGTCTCACTATTATCTGACCATCTGCCTGAAAAATGTTCTATAATATTAAGAACTAAAGAATAGACTATATTTTGCACATTCTGTCCATTCTCCATTTTAACAGCTCCTAAAATATCTGCTCTTTGACTATTAGTCAAATAATTACCCCACCAGCCTTTTAATTGGCCAGTAAACCCAGCGATAATCATATCTGCTATGGCTTTCTCAGAATTATTATTCACTTTACAGATAGTACTATACATAAGCATCCTATGCACCTGAATGTAAATCTGCCTATCTGTAAAACCATCTATGTTCCATTCATAGATTTCTTTACCACTATAACTCTGTGAGAAGTAATTAGGCTCAAGTTCTTCTAGTAAGACATCCTGAGGGGTTGGTCTATGATAATAGTACATCCTTTGTACTGGTTTTCTAGCAAACTTCTCTGAGATTTTATTAATCTCATCAGAAAGTTTTTCTTTTCTTTCTTCACTAGAAAGATTTTCTAAATTTAAAGGACTAATTCTAAATCCTTCAAATTTCTTATTAAGAAGTTTCTCCAAGTCATCGAGACTTTTTAATTTAAAGTCTTTGACTTCTGGAGGGGGTTGGATACTGGCAGTCGCTATTTGCTCCTTACCTTTTATTGTATCCTTATTACTGATTTTTTGGACTTCTGCTATCAATTTGTCCAATCTATCACTGATGGAAACTATTTGTCCACCCAGAATACTTACATAAATGTTCGTATAATTATTCTGAGTCAACATCATATTCAAATTTCTGGCAGTAATAGTACAAGTATTATCGTCAAACAATTTAGAAAAAGCAGTATAGTAAATTACTTTGTCTTTCTCCCCCATTTGGAAATTTGTTTGAGGAGGGAAAACAGACTTAGTAATTTCACCATTACTGAGCTTATATTCTCGTATAATCTTGTTATGCCTACTAATGTCATTATAAAAATCATCTTGAGAAAACTTTATTAGTTTATCATTAAAATTATTAAAAAAACCAATTTCTAAAAATTTCCTATCTGGGTTTTTTAAATTCAGCTTGTATTAATTTTCTTGCCGGTGAACCCGAACTAAAATCTATTTGATGGCTATTATCCATGTAAACCATTTGAAAAATCCATTTCCGATTCAGTCGGGTCTGGTATAGCACTAGCAATATTATCCGTGCTAATTTTTATGCCATCAATTCTATCATTTTCTCTAATCTGTGAGGTAGATGCCCTTGAAGGAAAATCTACCTTATAATCAACAGGAGAGATATATGATGAATTGGATCTATGTAATCTATATGAATAACTGATATTATCAATCTAATCTGGTTCATTGAACCTGATTTTAACAGTTCCATCAGAAGTTTGTTCAACTTCTGTTATCTCACTGTTAACATTATTTCGAGGAGCTATTGCCTCCTCAATGATCCATTCTTTGGGAAAATCTATTTCATCCCACTTAATAGGTCTTCTAGTAATAACTTTAGATTTACCAAAATTAGTTTCTATCAAAATAGTTTCATTTTTGAAATCCATAATTTTGCACATAGGATTCAAAGTATATAAGGGCTTATAATAAATTCTATAACAAATACATATAACTTCAGTACCAGGCAAATAATCATAACCATGGAGTTTAGTGCTTAATATTAAAGCATTCAAAGAGTTTTCATCACTTAAAGAAATCTGCAAATTAGGATAAGCATTAAAATAAACAGGGCCATAAGCCAAACTGGTTTGTACTGTCCCTATTAGGGATTTCTTCCAGTTTTGGTTTCTACCATCTCTGAGAGCTGCTATAAAGCTTTCAGGTAAGCCTCTTAAAGTAAGTGGCTTAAATGCAACTTGTATTAAACCAGTATCCCTATTATTTCACATGGCTCTAATACCACAACAAGACTACAGGATCGCTTCGACGTAGCTACAAGAAGGATTACTAAGGAATAAACCCTGTCAAAATTCTAACTCAGAATTGCCTGGGTTTACACCTTTAACCTAAGAAACATCGGAATAGATACAGTAATCAAATTAATACTAAAGCATGCTTCAAGAATAGTTCAAGAATCCTAAGTTTAACACCAATGTTTAGCCTATCATTTAGGCTAAATCTGTAAACCAGAAATTAAAATTAAAATACAGAAAAATAAATATACCTGAGACCGCCAAAAGTTGCAACCAAGTGGTTATTTTTATTGATAAACGGATTACAAACGGCGCTTTCTACAAGTGAGATACTAAAGAGAGAGAGAGGACGTAAAAAAAACTCTGCTTCTACTAAAACCTGAGGATCCTTATATAATGGATCATCTAAACAAAAGCCAAAAAATTGAAATGCCGACAACATAATTTACAAATGTAGCTGAAAAAGAAAAGTAGATTCTACTTTATAAAAGTAGATTTGATTCCCAACATTATATAATGGTGGGGCCTTCTGCTTTATAAAGCTGATTTGTTTTACCCCAATAATGTTTGAGTGGGGCCTTCAATTATCTTCCACCGATTCCTTTGCCTTTGTCATTTTTTGACGAGGAAGATTCTTCCGCATTTTCTTTAATTTTCTTCAAGAATTCTTCCAATTCTTCAATATTAACTTGCTCACTATTTTCTTCTTCCTGGGATTCTTCCACTAGGCAAACATCTTCATTAGTGGTATTGCCAATGGATGCCATTGATATATCATCCGGCATCTCTGTATCAAAATTTTTTGCAAAATCTTTTTTGACTTCTGCAAGATAGGAAGCTATAAGCTCTTTATTGGATACTGCACCTTTCTTTATTTGCAATTTCCTGCTAATATGTGTGAAAGGGCCGAATTCTTCTTCAGTATTACTGACTTTCTGAGTAGTATATCTTTCTATTGTTTTGTGAATATTATCCACTGTCTCCTGCCCATGCATGTGGCCTTTTTTAGTTATTTTGAGAAATTTACTCCAAAACTTGGTATAACAAATTCTATTTAAACAGGGAAATCCCCTGCTTGTTTGACTGACTTCTATATCCCATTTTATAATCCATGGAATTGAGAATTCTATAAAGAAATAGATCAGGGCCATTCCTTCAAAGAATATATTATCTTTCTGCAAAGCTATTAATTTGGGAGATATTTCTACCCATTGAGTATATAAATTTTTTAGCATCTCTGGCAATATTTCTATTGACGGACCGTATAACGTCCACCAATCACAAAACCAATTTGGCAAGTTCTGCTCAAATACATTTGGGCAAATTTTAATAAACCAAGAATATTTTCTATTAGCATTCTCGTATAAAAAAGTCTTATGAAGACTCTGGATATAATCTCAATAATTAAATTTGACGGGTATCTTTTGATCTGGATGGATATAATCCATCTCTTTCAATGTGCTAATATCCCATTCTTCAGCAGGAATAATCTTTTTGATTATCATTTTTGAAAAGTTATAAAATTTTCTTGTGGTAGAGGGATAAAAATGCTGAATTTCAGCTGAACCAGTTGCTATTAGAACCATTTTATAGTTCATTCTATATTTATAAGTAGTAGATGCATATGATGTCGTATTGTAACGACCCGGCCAGTTGTCTCGTGGGTTACTGCTCTGTCTTCCCCATTTTCTATCTCATTATGTTTCGTTATCTGTGTTTAACGTAACCAAGTCGAGTAGTTGAGTGTGGGGTGGACTTGGTAAGAAACAAAACACTTAGTCTCTTTCAAGAAGGTTTAAATCGGAAAAAGTCAACCGGATGTTGACTTCTGGGTTAGAGGGATCGGATGTGAGTTCCCATGGTTCGGTTAGTTTTGGGAGATGATTTATGACTTAGGAGTGGGATCGGAATTAGTTTTGGAGGCCCGGTGTAGAATTATGATTGAATTGGCGAAGTAGCATTTTGGCAATTTCCGGGTGTCAGGCGAGATTTTGACCCGAGGGTCGGAATGGGATTTCGAAAGTTGTTGTAGCTTTGATATGTGATTTAGGACTTGCGTGCAAAATTTTGGTTCATTCGTACAAGTTTGGTTAGGTTTAGATCAACAAAGCGATTTAGAAGATTTTGAAATCCCTAGGCTTGAATCCGACTCGAATTGGGCATTAGGAGGTTGTTTGAGCGTTCCGAAGGTTGGAACAAGTTTGAATGATCTTATGGAGTATGTTGGCGTGTTTGGTTGAAGTTCCAGAGGCCTCGGGTGAGTTTTGGGTGGTTAAACGGACTAATTCATCGTTGGAAAAGAAAGTTGCAGAAAACAAGGTGTCGAGAATGCGGTCGCATTTCTCAAATGCGGACCGTATATCTCTCCAAGAGATCGCAAACCCAGGCAGGTTCCTGGGCAAAGTTCATGTCAGAAATGCGGTAGGAAATGCGGACCGCATATCTGACATTGAGACAGAAAACTGAACAAAATTTAACGTCAAGAATGCGGTCGAAAATGCGATCGCAAACCTGAAATGCGGACCGCAAACCATGCTTCATGTTGAAATTGCGGTGAAGGCTAGGGCCACTTTTTCGGTAGCCACGTCAAATATGCGGACCGCATATCTATTCTGCAACAGATATGCGATCGCATATAGGGCCGGACAGGGGTGTTTTTGTCTTGATTTTTGGCCCCTTTATAAATAGAAATCAGTGCCCATTTGCCATGCAAATGCCATTTTCCATTACCCACAAAGAGAAACACCTCCAAACACCATAGAATCACAGCAAATCAACCTTAAAATCATATCCAAAGGACATTTTCTTGGACAAATTCTCAAGAGGAGTTTTGACCATCTTGAACATTGTTGGAGCTATAGAGCTCGGGTTGAAGCAAGCGTTGAGGCAATTCTTGGAAGATTTCCAAGGGAAAAAATCGGGGTAGGTGTTCTTAACTTAATCTTGGTCAAAATTACCCAAACCTATTGCTATTCTAGCTTGCAATTGTGATTAAGTTGGGGAAATTATGAAAAAACCCTAAGCTTAGATTTTAAGACTTGGAGACCGAACCGATGTAGGAATTCGATAAATCTTGTATGGTTGAACTCGTGGGAAGATAAGGAACCCGTTGAGGCAAAAAATTACTGAATTTATTGATTGTTTTCGCGTGGGCTTTGTTCCCTCAACATATTGTGACGTAATTATTCTGAATTTGGATAGATTCGACGCACGTGGAGGCCAATTCGAAGGGCAAAGGCGTCGTGGGCTAGAATTTTAGCCGGTTCGAGGTGAGTAGTGATTGTAAATGATGTTATGAGGGTTTGAAACCCCGGATTGCACATAGCAGTATTATATTGAGGTGAGGCACGCGCTTGATGATGAGCGTGGGGTCGTTTACTACTAGGATTGTGACTTGGTCCATCCCGATTGATGATTTTTACAATATATTAGATTGAAATTTATTTGATATCATCATGAATTGGGTTGATTGCCATATTTGGGCTTCATGCCGGTTATTTGAACCCTTCAAGGGTAGTTATCACTGTTTCCTCACTGTTTGGTTTATTACTTGAACTCATTCATGTTGTTTTCCACTGTTTTTACAAAACAGCCATTTTTACTCAGTTTTGAGATTTAAATGACATTTTAATGATATAAATGGATCGGGTGGCACGCCGCCACGGATATGATATAAATGGATTGGGTGGCACGCCGCCACGGATATGATATAAATGGATCGGGTGGCACGCCGCCACGGGATTTGATATGAATGGATCGGGTGGCACGCCGCCACGGAATATGATATAAATGGATCGGGTGGTACGCCGCCACGGGATCGGGTGGCACGCCGCCACGAGTTATGATATTGCGCTTGGGCCGTATGGGGCCGCTCCCGGAGTCTGTACACCCCCAGTGAGCACAGGGTACCCAGTGTGATGTGAATTATAGCCCGAGGGGCTGATATTGTGATGTGATGAGCCCGAGGGGCCGATGTTGTACCATGTGATATGCCCGAGGGGCTGATACTATTTTTTATGATATTGCCCGAGGGGCGTGGTTTTTAAAAGATACTGAGCCCGAGGGGCGGTTTTAAATGTTTTCTTTTGCTTCACGTCATCTACTTGAAAGACTTACATGTTTCACCGGCTGAAAGGAGTTTCTACTGGAATTCTCACCGATTAACTGTTTTAATGATGTTTTATTGCTTCAATATGGATTGCCTTGTGCTTTGTGTGTGGTTTCTGCTTTCCGCCATTATTTATGATTATTACTCACTGAGTTGGAAGTACTCACATTACTCCCTGCACCATGTGTGCAGATTAAGACGTTAGTGATTCTGCTCCGAGGCATTGACTATGACTGTCAGAGCGGTGACTCAGAGACTACGAGGTAGTTGTTGTCGTCCGCAGCCCCGTATCTCTTTTATCTTGTTGTTTCCGCTATCTTCAACAATTGTGCCAAAGATATTGTAATAGTAATCTTATTATTAGGATTTTCATTAGTTGGTCATGACTTTGTGACACCCCGATTTGGGCTGTAGTCGGGATGGTTCACTATGTTTTTTCGCAAATGAGTGCTATTAAACTATGTTGTGTTGTTCTCTTGTTAAATTAACTGCTTAAAATGAGTTATGGTTCGAATTGGCTGGCCTTGTCTTCACGAGAGGCGCCATCACGACCGAGTTTGGGATTTGGGTCGTGACAGCTTGGTATCAGAGCCTAGGTTACATAGGTCTCACGAGTCATGAGCGGGTTTAGTAGAGTCTTGCAGATCGGTATGGAGACGTCTGTACTTATCTTCGAGCGGCTGCGGAATCTTTTTAGGAAAATTCCATATTCTTGAAATTCTTGTCGTGCGAACTTGTTGATCCGAGTACTAAAACTTCTGCTATCATGTTCTCTCACAGATGGTGAGGCCGCGAACTACTGGACGAGGTGGACGACCACCAGTACCACCCACTGAGGCCACGAGAGGCCGTGGATGCGGTCGTGGTCATGGTAGAGGCAGAGCGGCGAGGACAGCATCTGTTGATCCACCAGCTGCCCCAGCTCAGGAACAGGCTCCAACAGCACCAGTTCAGGCATCAGCCGTGCCTATCGCTATTCCAGGTCTTTAGGAGACCTTGGCTCGAATATTATCTGTTTGCACTGGCCTGGCTCAGGCAGTTTTAGCCACCACAGCCGCAACTATTTCACAGACCAGGGGAGGCAATCAGACTCCAATTGCCCGTACACCTGAGCAGGTAGTGCAGGGACTTCAGATGCCGGGGGCACCTCCAGCCCAACCAGTTGCACCAGCTCAGAAATTCATAGTACCGGTTATGCCAGATGATGAGCAGCATCGTCTTGAGAGGTTTGGCAGACTTCAGCCTCCGTCATTTACTAGTGCTGAGGGCGAGGATGCCCAGGTTTTTCTTTACAAGTGTCAGCGTATGCTCCGGACAGCCGGGATTCTTGAGTCTAGTGGTGTGGCATTCACCACATTTCAGTTTACGGGATCTTCTTTTAATTGGTGGGAGGCGTACGAGAGGCGTAGGCCGGTTGATGCAGCGCCCCTTACTTGGCAACAATTCTCCGCTCTTTTCTTGTAGAAGTATCTGCTGCAGTCCCGTAGAGAGGAACTGCGCAGACAGTTTGAATGGCTGCGACAGGGGGACATGACTGTGTCGCAGTACGAGTCGAGATTTTCTGAGTTGGATCGACATGCTGTCTGGATGGTTCCAACTGATCGTGAATTGATCAGGAGGTTTTTGGATGGCCTTAACTATCATCTCCGTATCCTCATGACCAAGGAGAGAGTATTGGGTGCTACCTTCGAGGAGGTGGTGGATAAAGCTCGCGAGATTGAGACGGTTCGCCGTCAGGAGCGAGAGGAAAGGGAGGCTAAGAGGCCTCGAGGATCAGGCAGTTACAATGGTGCTCCTTCGAGGGGCCAGTTTCAGCTGAGTAGAGGTCGTTCCTTCAGGCCTGCTTAGTTAGCTCGTCCAGAGTACCGTGAGGCATCTGCAGGTCGTGGCTATCATGGGTTGCAGCAGGGCCAGTCAACACTTAGCGCCCTTCCAGCCCATGCTCCGTCGGCCCAGGTTCCTTCTATGACGAGTGCATTTGCTAGAGCACCAGGGAGCTATTATGAGTGTGGCGAGATGGGCCAGGTGCAGAGGCAGTGTCCTCACTTTTGTGCTAGATCGTCCCAACCAAGGGGTCAGCCTTCGACTTCTTCTCCATTTACCTTACCACCAGCCCAGCCAGCTAGGAGTGGAGGTCAGGCTGCTAGAGGTCGCCCCAGAGAGGAAGGTCGAGCAGGCGGTGGCCAGGCTGGATTCTATGCTATTCCAGGCAGGACAAATGCCAGTGCTTCAGATGCCGTTATTACAGGTATTGTTTCAGTCTGCCACAAAGATGCCTCTGTATTATTTGATCCCGGTTCCACTTATTCATATGTGTCCTCATATTTTGCTCATTATTTGAGTACGCCCCGGGAGTTTCTTGCTTTACCTGTTCATGTGCCTACCCTGGTGGGCGGCACTGTTTTTGTAGACCATGTGTACCGGTCGTGTGTAGTAACTATTGGGGGTCTGGAGACCCGAGTGGACCTATTGCTACTGAGCATGGTAGATTTCGATGTCATTTTGGGCATAGATTGGCTATCTCCATGTCGTGCTATTTTAGACTGTCATGCTAAGACAGTTACTTTGGCTATGCCGGGTGTACCGCGGATCGAGTGGCGTGATGTGACTGATTATATTCCTAGTAGGGTGATATCATACTTGAAAGCCCAGCGTATGGTTGGGAAGGGTTTCCTTGCATACCTAGCGTTTGTGAGGGATGTTGGAGATGAGACTCCAAGCATCGATTCTGTTCCAGTTGTGCGGGATTTTCCCGATGTATTTCCTGCAGACCTGCCGGGCATGCCACCGGATAGGGATATTGATTTTGGTATTGACCTGGTGCCGGGCGCTCAGCCCATATCTATTCCACCGTATCGAATGGCACCAGCAGAGTTGAAAGAATTAAAGGAGCAACTTCAGGAACTTCTAGATAAGGGGTTCATTCGGCCTAGTGTGTCACCTTGGGGTGCACCGGTTCTGTTTGTGAAAAAGAAGGATGGCAGGATGAGAATGTGCATCGATTATAGGCAATTGAACAAGGTGACAATCAAGAACAAATATCCTTTGCCTCGCATCGGTGATTTATTTGACCAGCTTCAGGGAGCACGAGTGTTCTCTAAGATTGATCTCCGTTCAGGATATCACCAGTTAAAGATCAGGGATGCAGATATTCTTAAGACTGCTTTCCGGACTAGATATGGTCACTATGAGTTTCTTGTTATGTCCTTCGGGCTAACCAATGCCCCAGCAGCGTTCATGCAGTTGATGAACAATGTATTTCGGCCTTATCTAGATTCGTTCGTTGTGGTATTTATTGATGATATCCTGGTGTACTCGCGTAATCAGGAAGAGCACGCAGAGCATTTGCAAGTTGTATTGCAGAGATTGAGAGAAGAAAAGTTGTATGCAAAATTCTCTAAGTGTTGTGTTTTGGCTCGGTTCAGTGGTTTTCTTAGGACACGTAGTGTCCAGCGAGGGTATACAGGTTGATCCAAAGAAGATAGAAGCGGTTCAAAGTTGGCCTAGACCGTCCTCAGTCACAGAGATTCGTAGCTTTCTTGGGTTGGCAGGCTACTATCGTCGGTTTGTTCAGGGATTCTCATCCATTGCATCGCCCTTGAACAAATTGACTCAAAAGGGTGTCCCATTTGTATGGTCGGACAAGTGTGAGGAGAGCTTTCAGAAGCTCAAGACAGCCTTGACCACAGCTCCAATATTGGTTCTATCATCAGCCTCAGGTTCGTACACCGTATATTGTGATGCTTTGAGAGTTGGGATCGGTTGTGTACTAATGCAGGAGGGTAGAGTTATCGCTTATGCTTCTCGTCAGTTGAAGCCTCATGAGAAGAACTACCCCGTGCATGATTTGGAGGTTGCTGCCATAGTTCATGCATTGAAGATTTGGAGGCATTACTTGTATGGTGTATCTTGTGAAGTGTTTACTGATCATCGTAGCCTTCAACATCTGTTCAAGCAAAAGGATCTAAATTTGAGGCAACAACGATGGCTGGAATTGCTCAAGGATTATGATATCACCATATTGTTCCATCCGGGAAAGGCCAATGTGGTGGCCGATGCCTTGAGCCGAAAGGCAGTGAGTATGGGGAGTTTGGCAAACATTCCGGTTGGGGAGAGACCTCTCGCATCCGATGTCCAGACCTTGGCCAATAGGTTTGTGAGATTAGACATCTCGGAATCCAATTGGGTGTTGGCTTGCGTGGTTTCTCGGTCTTCGTTATATCATCGCATCAGGGAGCGTCAGTATGCCGATCCGCATCTGCTTGTCCTTAAGGACAGAGTCTAGCATAATGATGCTAAAGATAAGACCATCGGCGACGATGGAGTGTTAAGGATGCAGGGCCAGATTTGTGTGCCTAATGTGGATGGGCTTCGAGAGTTGATTTTGGAAGAGGCCCATAGCTCGCGGTATTCCATTCATCCAGGTGCCGCAAAGATGTATCAGGACTTGAAACAACATTATTGGTGGAGAAGGATGAAGAAGGATATTGTGGGATTTGTAGCTCGGTGTCTTAACTGCCAGCAGGTAAAATATGAGCATCAGAGACCGGGCGGTTTGCTTCAGCAGATAGTTATTCTCGAGTGGAAATGGGAGCAGATCACTATGGACTTTGTTGTTGGACTCCCACGGACTTTGAAGAAGTTCGATGCTATTTGGGTGATTGTGGATCGGGTGACCAAGTTTGCGCACTTTATTCCTGTGTGTACTACCTATTCTTCTGAACAGTTGGCAAGGATTTATATTCGAGAGATTGTTCGGCTACATGGTGTTCCAGTTTCTATCATCTTAGATAGAGGTGCTCAGTTCACTTCACAGTTCTGGAAAGCCGTGCAGAGGGAGTTGGGCACTCAGGTGGAATTGAGCACAACATTTCATCCTCAGACTGATGGGCAGTCCGAACGTACCATTCAGATACTAGAGGACATGTTACGTGCATGTGCTATTGATTTCAGAGGTTCATGGGATGAGTTTCTACCGCTTGTAGAGTTTGCTTATAAAAACAACTACCAGTCAAGTATTCAGATGGCTCCGTATGAGGCTTTGTATGGGAGGCGGTGTAGATCTCCAATTGGTTGGTTCGAGCCCGACGAGGCTAGGCTATTGGGGACTGACTTGGTTCGGGATGCTCTAGAAAAGGTGAAAGTGATCCAGGAGAGGCTCCGTACAGCACAGTCGAGGCAGAAGAGTTATGCCGATAGGAAGGTTCGAGATGTGTCCTACATGGTTAGCGAGAAGGTCTTGCTGAAGGTTTCACCCATGAAAGGTGTTATGAGATTCGGGAAGAAAGGGAAATTGAGTCCTCGGTTCATTGGGCCATTTGAAGTGCTTCGGAGAGTTGGGGAGGTGGCTTATGAGCTTGCTTTGCCACCCAGTTTGTCGAGTGTACACCCAGTATTTCATGTTTCTATGCTCTGGAAGTATATTGGGGACCCGTCTCATATTTTGGACTTCAGCACGATTCAGTTGGATAATAATTTGACCTATGAGGTGGAGCCAGTGGCGATTTTGGATCGTCAGGTTCGGAAGTTGAGGTCCAAGGAGATAGCTTGGGTGAAAGTTCAGTGGAGAGGTCGGTCCGTGGAGGAGGCTACCTGGGAAACCGAGCGGGAGATGCAGAGCAGATATCCTCACCTATTCGAGGCTCCAGGTATGTTTCTTGACTCGTTCGAGGACGAACGTTTGTTTAAGTGGGGGAGAATGTGACGACCCATCTAGTCGTCTCATGAGTTACCGCTCTGTTTTCCCCGTTTCTGCCTTATTATGCTTCATTAGCCGTATTTTATGTAATCAAGTTGAGTAGTTTGAGTGCGGAGTGTGATTGAAATTGGTTTTGGAAGTTCGGTGTAGAATTAGGCTTGAATTGGTGAAGTTAGAATTTTTGGCGATTTCCGGTTGATAGGCGAGATTTTGATCCGAGGGTCGGAATGGAATTCCGAAAGTTGCTGTAGCTTCGATATGTGATTTAGGACTTGTGTCCAAGATTTCAGGTCATTCGGACGCGGTTTGGTTGGGTTTAGATCAAAAGAGCGATTTAGAAGATTTTGAATTCCTTAGGCTTGAATCCGACGCGAATTTGGTGTTGAGAGGTTGTTTTGAGCGTTCCGAAGGTTGGAACAAGTTTGAATAATGTTACGGGATAGGTTGGCATGGTTGGTTGAGGTTCCAGTGGCCTCGGGTGAGTTTTGTGTGGTAGTCTCTAAGACTAGGTAAGCCAAATACTTACTAAATAAATTGAAGAATTCAACTATCGAATGATAAACAAGAGATAAAAACCTTATACACAATTACAATCCCCAAAACCGGTAGTACCAGTCAACCTCTACTGAGTTTTCTGGAAAATCCCTAAATACAACTGTTCGGAATAGAATTAAATAGTGCAAGCAAAGTATCAAAAGGTGACTCCCAGGCCTGCAAATGCGACGACATGTTTGCCTTGAGTCTCCACAGCAATGCTCAACCAGCCTGCTAATAATCAACAACAACCGTGGCACCTAGATTTGCACAAAAATGTGCAGAAGCATAGTATGAGTACGCCACAGCGATACCCAATAAGTATCAAGACTAACCTCAGTGGAGTAGTGATGAGGGATAGCAGATTGTGATATTGAGCATGTGACCATGCCGAGCGGATGTGATATTAAGCATGTGACCATGTCCGGCGAATTGTGATATTGAGCATGTGACAATGCCAGGCTGAGTGTGATATTGAGCATGTGACCACGCCGAGCGGATTGTGATATTGAGCCTATGACTACGCGGGGCAGATTGCGATATTGAGCCTATGACCACGTCAGGAGAATTGTGATATTGAGCACGTGAGTTGTCCGTGTGGATCCGAGATGTTGTTATTATTAGCAAGTGAGTTGTCTGTGTAGAACATGTGTTGTTCGTGCAGTTGATATTATTAGCACGTGAGTTGTCCGTGCAGCACGTGCGTTGTCCGTGCAGCACGTGCGTTGTCCGTGTAGCGTGTAGATATAGATCCATCCCCTTAGGGTCACCCTCTCATGTTTCTTCTTGATGGTTTACATGTGGATTGTGAGACACCGACAGGTTTTTGGTTGATGTGGATTGTGAGAAACCGACAGGTTTTTGGTTGATGTGGTGTGAGGAAAGTTGATCAGTATTTTGGTTCGGTTATTGAGATTCTGTTGTGGGACTTAGAGTCGTATTGTGATTTCTATTTTGATCGGGTTGCGCGTCGCAATAGATTGATATTAGATCAATATATGCTCATTATGTTCAGCTTGAATGATTTTGACTATCTTTAGCCTGCTTCGTTATTCTGATCACCTATTGTTTGAGTCTTTTCTCATGCTTTGTCTTGGATTCTCGTACTGATATTCTTAGGGAATCATCTCCTACCCAGAACTTGCTTTAATGATCTTCTTTCTGATAAATCTTTTGTGTGGGCTCTACTATTTCCCTGCTTACATGAACCTTATTGCTGTCTCAATGTTTTAACCAAACATATTGCTTTGTTGCTGAGAACTTTAATGTGGTTTTTGGTCAATCCTACCCTTTTTAGTATTGCTTATACTTCTAGTTGAATCCCAATACACTTAGTTCCTATTATTATGCATAGTCGACTGGCTTACATTCTAGAGTCTGCTTGTTCTATTTAACCTTGAGTTGATATGTCTTCCTGCCATGATACCTTTGGACTTTGGAATCTGTGTTATTCTCAGCATGATTATGCTTCTAATTGACTATCATACACCATGCCTGCTTGCCTATTTGTTATGAGTAATTGCCATTCCCTGACCATAACTCTGTCAGACCTTCATGACTTAGACTTTTAGGTTTAAAATACATTTTAGACTAACTATGGATTCTACCCTAAACTCACTCTAAAAAGCTTAGCATGTTCATCTTGTATGTGTCTGGTGTGCTTACCTCGTTAACCTCAAGTGGCATTTCTCCTCAACTCTCTTAATGTTGTGTTCATGCTCAGCATGCTATCACTTGCTGAATGATTGAACATGTGTTTTTAGTTTTCCATATCAAACTTACCATGGTGAAATTAGGCCATACTGATTCTCCTAGTTTTTATGTTCTTTGTTTAATCAATCCTATCACTCTCGCTTCTGAAATGGAAAAATGCTTTCCTATAAATCCTTTCATATAGTCTCTATGGGAGTTTGCTGTTAGTAGGTTCCAGAATCATTTAAATGATTTCCATGTGTGGTTCATTAGTTTATGTAGTTAAGTTTTTAACCTGCAATTGCTAGGTAAGTGGGAAATCTATTTGGGCTTGATGTGGGTTCATGTGTGGGCTTGAGTTGTGCAATCGATACACTCCAATGTTTGGTTTGAGTTTGGGTCTGGGTCTGCTACTTGTGTGAGGAATGAGCCTGTTGAAGGCCTAGGCAGTTTTGGGTTATTTCCTCTTAGACCTGCTCTATTTGTTGGGCCTGTAGTCATTTCAATTATGTAATATTTGAGCTTGTTTTTTCATTTATCTTTGGGCATGTAGTAATTTGTAAACAAACAATTGGGGAGTTAGTGAAATGGGGGAACATGTATATTCTATTTTTGCATAAAAGGGTAGAAACTATGCCTATAAGAATCTAAGTGTTTCACTTGTTCACATGTTCTATCTCTATACGCTATTAGATAGCATGCCTATAGGATTTAAACATCATTGTTTATTTTCTTAACTTGCTCTATTGCTATGTGTTGTTAGATAGCATGCCTATAGGATCTCGTTAAGTGACTGAGAATTTCTTACATTGACATTTCCTCCGGCCACGTTCACCTAGATACCACGCCTATAGGATCTTAAATTGATTAATCAAATTGTCTTCTTATCACATTGCCCGCCTAGAAAACATGCCTATAGGGTATTACCACTCGCTTAGAAAGCATGCTTATAGGATTAAAGATGAATAATTCTGTGCTTTCAATTGCCTCACTACCCAAGTACAAATTGCCTAGAGATTATGCCCATAAGTCTTTAATAAGTATTACAATCAGCAGCGTCATCAAGATAATCCGCCCAGACGTACTGCCTATGGAATTCAGTCACACAGAAAACATTTCTATAGGCCCTAAACACTTTTTAATGCATTTTATCTCCAATATAGCATATGACAATTTCTACATAATCTGTAACCTCGTTAGCATAAAATTCATGGCTGTTTTGCATGCATTAGTGACTATGTGTGGAGGCCAACTTGAGCCCTTAATTGCAATTACGTGCAGTCCTACCTATTTTGAATGTGCGCCTAGCTTTATCATTTTTGAGCATCCTAAGTAAAATCTAGAACCACCCAAGTAGTAGGTCCAAAGCCTCCTGGACCATAGGCCTGGGACGGGTATATAACGACCCGACCGGTTGTTTTGAGAATTAACGTCCCATTCAGTGACTTAAGGTTCCCAGCAGCTCCGTAATGTGTATTATGACTTACATGTGTGGTCTTGATTGGTTTTCAGATGATTCGGGATTAAATTGAAAGAACAATTCTTACTTTTGAAGCTTAAACGAAAAGAGTTGATCGGAGTTTTAACTTCTATGTAGATGACTCCGAAATGGTGATTTTGGACTTAGGCGTGCGTACGGACTTGATTTGGAGGTCCGTAGGGTAATTTGAAGCATTTCGACGAAAATTGAAAAATTGAAGTTTTAGAAGATTAGAAGGTTTGACCGAGAGTCGACTTTGGTGATATAAGGGTTGGATTTTGATTCCGAGGGTTGGATTAGCTCCGTTATGTCATTTGGAACTTGCATGCAAAATTTGACGTCATTACGGGTTGATTTGATATGTTTCGGCGCGAGTTTTGAAAATTAGAAGATTTAGAAATTCATAAGTTCGATTTGTGGTGCGATTCATCGTTTTGACGTTGTTTGATGTAATTTTAGACCTCGAGCGGGTCCGTGTTATGTTATGGAACTTGTTGGCATGTTTCGACGGGGTCCCAAAGGCCTCGGGTGTGTTTCGAATGGGCTATGGGCCATTTCTTCATGCTTTTGAGTTGCTGGTTTCTGGTGTTGCTATTGCTCTTCGCAATCGCAAAGTGATTCTGGGAAACTCAGCATTTTTGCTCATCGCGAACGCGACAGTGGGCATACATTCGCGAAGGTTCAGCTGGTTGTTGCTCGCGTTCGCATAGGGTGTTGCGCATTCGCATAGCACAGCTCAGCAGCTGGTATATTTTTCTCTTTCGCGATTGCACCTTTTGGTTCGCGATCGCGTAGTACCTTTTCTTGGGGCAGTGTTCTTTTCATCTTCGTGATCGCATGGATCCATTCGCGATTGCGTTGTGCATTTTTGGGGCAGTCATTGTTTCTTCTTCGCGATCGCATGTATATTTCCGCGATCGCGATGTGCAAATACTTGGGCAGCAGAATATATTTTCCAAATTGAGGGTTTGGCTATTTTTATCATATTTTGAGTTGTAGGCCTCGGATTTTGAGCGATTTTTGAGGGGTTCTTCACGTTTTGGTTTTGGGTAAGTGTTCTTCACCCGAAATTTATTATATTCCATGTTTCTATATTTATTTTTATCTTATAATTAGTGTTTTGAGTTGAGGAAAAATGGGGATTTTTAAAGAAATCTTTCAAAATGTAAAATGATGTTTGAAGGACAAATTGATATCGGAATGTGGTAATTCTTGTATGGTTGGACTCGTTATCGAATGGGTGTTCAGATTATATAATTTTGATCAGGTTCTGAGACGCGGGCCCAGGAGGTTGACTTTTGGGTTGACTTTTAGTTCTTGTTAAAGATTGAAGCTTTATTATCTGGAATTATTTCCTATGAGTTTTATTTATGATTTGAAGTTATTTTGGCTAAATTTGAGCCGACTCAAAGTCAACCCAAGCTCGCATCTCGGAACTCGACAAAATTCACTCCGAAAACCCATTCGAATACGAATCACACCATACTAGTTTCACTCAAATCCGACTCCGAATCGATGTTCAAATCTCAAATATTCACTTTAGAAAAGTTTTGACAAAACCCCCAATTTCTCTTTTAGATTCATCACTCAGATGCCAAAATCAAATATGGAATCATGTAGAAATAATTAAATTCGAGTATAAAATACTTACCCGAGTCTATATTGTGAAAATCTCCTCCAAAATCGACCAAAGTCGAGCTCCCAAAATTCAAAATGTGATAAAATGACTCCATCATAGTATATATAAAATCGGCCCAGATATATATGCACCTGTGGACCAATGAGACGCATCTGTGGCGCCGCATCTACGACAAGTAACTCGCATCTGTGAGTTCCATTGAAGCCCCAACCAAACGCATCTGCAAGCACAACCTAGCATCTATGGACTCGCATATGCGGAAAGACCTTCACACCTGCGCACACACCCAACCTCCACTAACATCGCACAAGCAGACACCCTAGCACATCTGCGCTTCTGCTTATGTGGTCAAGCTCCACTTTTGCGAACTCTACTCCCAGGCCACCTCTTCCGCTTTTGAACACCAAATACCACAGATGCACCATCGCAGGTGCGATTGCACCATCCTGCCAACCTTCAATCAAACTCAACCACCTTCCTGGTGGTCTGAAACCCACCTGAGCCCCTTGGGACCTCGTCCCAACATACCAATATGTCCCAAAACATATCACGAAGCTACTCGAGACCTCAAATCCCACAAAATAACATCGAAACCACGAATCGCACCTCAATTCAAGCTTAGTGAACTATTTCAAATTTCAAAATTCCAAACTTATGTCGAACACATCTAAACAACTCGGAATGACCTCAAATTTTACACATAAGTTCTAAATGACATATATAACCTATTCCAACTCGCGGAACAAAAATTCGTACCCGATAACATCGAAGTCAACTCCTGGTCAAACCGATGAACTCTCCAACCTTCAAATTGCCAACTTTCGCCAAATAAGGCCAAAACATTCTAGAAGTATCCGAATTCAATTCCGGAGATACGCCCAAGTCAAAATCACCATCCAGACCTAACAGAACCATCAAAACTCTGATATGAGGTCAAATGCACAAAATCCAAACTTGGTCAACTTCCCAACTTAAAGCTTCCAAATTGAAAATCATTCTTCAAAGTCAATGCCTAACAACTCAAAAATCAAAACTGACCATACATGAAAGTCACAATACATCATAAGAAGCTACTAAAAACTTCAATCGACCGAACGGAACGCAAATACTCAATACGACTAGTCGGGTCATTATAGTTATTTTGTTACTTGCGGGGATGGTTGGCTTGAGTTCGAGAAGGTTTTAGAGTGAATTAGAATAGTTAGTTTCATGGTTGGAAGCATAAGTTATACGAGTTCACCGAGGTTTTACTTTTGTGTAGACGACCTCGAATTATGCCCAAGCATTACCTTTTGCGATCGCGAAGAACAAATTCCAAATCTGTCCAAAACCCAGTACGCGAATGCGATGTTCGGGTCGCAAACATGATGACTAACAGTGCTATGCCTACGCGAATGCGTCCAGCTTTTCGTGAACGCGAAGGCTTAAGGCTTGAGGCCCCCAGCCGGCCTCCCTTCTACGCGAATGCGGCTGCTTGCTCGCGACCGTGATGCACAACCTCCACAAAGATCCGCGAATGCATTTATAGCTTCATGAATGCTGAAGAAAAACCCACCAGCGACCAAATAGAAAGACACGATCGCTACTTCCCCTTCATGATCGCGAAGAAGGAAACCAGACAACAACTAATAGCAATCCAAAACTTAGAGAAATGGTCTGAAACCCATCCGAAACACACCCGTGGCGCTCGATACCCCATTCAAACACACGAACAAGTCCTAAAATACAATATGAACGTGCTCGAAGCCTCAAATTACATCAAACAACACCAAAACCACGAATCGTACCCCAATTCAAGCCTAAGGAAACTAGTGAACTTCAACTTCTAAAACTCATACTGAACCATATTAAATCAACTCCGAATGACTTCAAATTTTGCATGCAAGTCCCAAATGACACAACAGACCTATTCCAACTCTTAGAACCAAAATCCGAACCCGATATCAGCAAAGTCAACTCTCAGTCAAATCTCTCAACCTTCCAAACCTTCAACTTATCAACTTACACCAAAAAACACCAAATAAACTTACTGACCTTCAAATCAACATCCAGACATATGCCTAAGTCCAAAATCACCATATGAAGCCATCCGAATCATCAAAACGCCATTTTGGAGTCATTTACACAAAAGTCAAACTCCAGTCAACTCTTTCGACTTAAGCCTTCAACCTTGGGACTAAATGTCCCAATTCCCTCCGAAACATCCCTGAAACTAATCCAACCACCCTGACAAGTCACATAACCACATATGAACATAGAAGAACCAATAAATAGGGGAACGAAGCTACAATACACCAAATGACTGGCCGGGTCATCACATTCTCCCCCTTTTTAAACATAGTTCGTCCTCGAACGAGTCTAGAATCATACTTGGAGTCTCAAATAGGTGTGAATATCTACTCCGTATCTCCCGCTCAGTCTCCCAAGTAGCTTCTTTGACTAGATGACCTCCCCAATGAACTTTCACTGATTTTATATTCTTAGACCTCAACTTTCGAACCTTCCAGTCCAAAATGGCAAACCTAGAATCCATCTCAGCCTCTCAACTCAAACTGTAGCACAAACTATAGTTGAGGCCATCAATGAACCTCCTAATCTTCTCCCTCTCAGTGGGAACCAACCATATAACATGATATGCCAAATCTACAAATCTCATCTTGTAGCGGGTCACATTCATATCCCCCTAACATAGCTGCTCAAACTCCCTATGCAACTCCTGTCTATGACTCTGTAGAACAAACATCTCTACGAAGAAAAATGAGAACTCATGCCACTTAAGTGGCTGGCCTGCCTAACTCAATAGCCTGCTACCATTTGTAGGCTACCCCTGTCAGCTGAAAAGTAGTAAAGGCAACCCCACTGGTGTCCAAAATACCCACTATGCAAAGAAACTATTGACACCGATCTAGAAAATCTTGAGCATCCTCTAACTCTGCTTCGCTGAACTCTGGAGGCTTAAGCCTCCTAAACCTCTCCAACCTCTTTTGTTCCTCATCACTCATAGGTGGATCAACCTCGCCCGAGCACCAGCAACCGACTGAATTGGTAACACTCCCGGTCTGGTGACCCTAGGCTAGCTCCTTTGGAGTGAGGGCGCCAGGAGTCTGGGAACCTCCCCGAGCCAGTAAGGTAGCTAGTGCAACTAGGATGAAGCCTCTTAAGCCAAGCTTGTGCACATGGTCAAAATCTGGGCCAAGGCCTCCTGAAGGCCAGGAATGACAATAGGCACTGCTGGTACTAGACCTGGTCCCACCAGCTCAACAATAGCTGGGATCTGCTCCTCAGCTAGAGCAACTGGCAACTCCATATGTGCTGTTGTGGCTATAGTGCAAGCCCTTCCTTGGCCTCTACCGCGGCCTGATCCACCTGCATGTGTCCTTACCATCTGTGAGTGAATAGAAGAATCAGGGTTCAGACTTCAGAAATAACAAATCCGACCGACAAGATTGCAAGAATGTGAAGTTTTTCCAAATAGTTTGGTAGCCTCTCGAAGATAAGCACAGATGTCTCCGTACCGATCCGCAAGACTCTAACTTTATCATGACCCGTACTACCTATGAACCTGGTGCTCTAATACCAACTTGTCACGACACAAAATCCAAACCCGTGGTGATGACGCCTAACACACTTGTTAGGCAAGCAAGATATAACCATAATGAACCAAGATGGCTGAAATGACAAAATCAACATAAGTCTAAAACCTTAACATAGCATTGTAATACCAATACATAATAGATGCCCCAGAACTGGTAAATACATAGTCATAAGCTCTAATACGGAAATACAAGTATGAAATGACCAAATACAATATTGTCTGAAATAAAGACAATAGTACATAATAAAAGAGACACCAAGACTGCGGTCGAGATTGTAGTTCTACCTCATCTCTCGATGCTCAGCTCAACAAGCAACTCCGCTACTGATGACTCGGTCCAACACCTGGATCTGCACAATTAAGTGCAGAGTGTAGCACGAGTACAATCGACCCCATATACTCAAAAAGTATCACAACTAACCTCGGCGAGGTAAAAGAAGCAAGAATTATAAATGATACTTGCTATAACCTGTACAATTTCATCAATTCAACAAGTACAGAAAAATAATGTGATCAAGTCATAAAGCACATAAAGAACCAACTGTGTGTGCCCAATTACTCAAGTTCTCTACCCAGTTAATGATACAACATATAAATATGATATGCAAATAAATCAGGTAATTAACCACTGAAATTGCAAGTAAAGATGAAATGCAAAATCCAAAGCAATAATTGGCCAGATTTTCCTCAATATTTCCCTACCCATACCAAACCACTGATCAGTTTTCTCAAATCCGCATGTACACCATCAAGAAGGCACATGAGAGGGTGACCTAGGGGATAGATCCATATCCACATACAACACGTCCAATTCAACGTGCTATCAACCCGGCGTGGTCATAGTCTCAATATCATAATCTGAATGGCGTGGTCATAGGAATAACAACACAATCTGCCTAGCGTGGTCACAAGCATAACAACACAATCCGCCCAGCATGGTCATAGGAATAACAACATAATCCGCCCTGCGTGGTCACAGGCATCCAATCCAAATCATATCACATAGAAGAAAATATACAAGAATACATGTATCTGATGAATGAATATCAAATTTATGCTCCTAGACTGGTATAATGACATGCTAAAGTGTAGGCATGTGTAAAGTGTGCTATCGTAGCTCAAATCGACAATTTAAACATAGAAATAGCAATTATCAAGTTCATTCAGGGAATTAGCCTCTATGTAGCCTCAAACATGGATCAAATAGTTCACAACAAGGTTATATATATGAGAAACATCATGGTTTAAAGGTTAACAGTCAATACACGGCATATCATTGCCTAAGCACTACCCCAAACATGGATAAATACCTCGGTGCTCATACATGGGCTCAAACCCCACACATATACGCACCCATAACACGTAGCTATCACAAATAACTCAGGCAACTAGTGCCTCAACCAAGTTTAGGTAAGATACTTTCCTCAAGAAAGCCAAATTACTCCTCTAACTAGCTCTTCCAATGTGAATCAACCTTTGGATGATCCGAAGCTAGCCAAATTAACTTAGTATAATCAATAAAAGTCTTAGGAATCGAATCCAAATGATAAAGCTAAGATAGTTAACCAAAATTTAAAATTCAACCCCAGGCTCGCACATCAGAACCTGACCAAACTCACAAATTCCGAACACTCATTCGATTACGAGTCAATTTCATCCAATTCTGACTTCATATCGACCTTAAAATCCTCAATTTACACTATAGGAAAGTTTTTACTAAATCCCCCATTTCTTCACTTTAGTTCACCAATTAAATTCTAAAAATAAAGATGGAATCATGAAAAAATTATAAATCCGAGTAAAAAACACTTATCCCAATCCAAAGGGTGAAAATTCCCTCCAAAATAACTAAAAATTGAGCTCTCTAACTCAGAATGCGATATAATGACCAAACCTTCGAAATAGAGTTTTAAAACATTTTGACCAGACATTATCTTTCGCGAGAAGAACAAATTCCAAAGCTAGCCAGAACCCATTACAGAAACGCAACGTCTAGGTCATGAACACGATCACCAACAGTGCTACGCCTATGCTAATGTGTCCAGCCTTCCGCGAATGCGAAGGCTTAAGGCTTGAGGCGCCAAT
Source organism: Nicotiana obtusifolia (assembly GCA_002018475.1). Classification (NCBI taxonomy): domain Eukaryota; kingdom Viridiplantae; phylum Streptophyta; class Magnoliopsida; order Solanales; family Solanaceae; genus Nicotiana; species Nicotiana obtusifolia. Next base: position 54,199 of record MCJB01050397.1, read on the forward strand.
CCGACCTTCCTTCCATGTGGATGCGGCTCCCTGCTCGTGATCGCGATGCACAACCTCATAAAGCTCCCCGAATGCGTCTATAGATTCGGGAATGTGATGAAAAAAAATCCACTTGCCACCAAATAGAACTATGCGATCACGACTTTCCTTTCGCAATCGCGAAGAAGGAAACCAGACATCAGTTGACAGCAACCCAAAACTTAGAGAACTGGCCCGAAACCCATCTGAAACACACCGGAGGCCCCCTATGCCCCGTCCAAACACACCAGCAAGTCCTAAAACACAATGTGAACTTACTCGGAGCCTCAAATCACATTAGACAACACTAATACCATGAATCACACCCCAATTCAAGCCTAAAAAAACTAATGAACTTCCAACTTCTAAAACTCATGCCGAACCATATCAAATCAACTCCGAATGACTTCAAATTTTGCATGCAAGTCCCAAATGACACGACGGACCTATTCCAACTCTCGGAACAAAAAATCCAAACCCCGATATCAACAAAGTCAACTCTCGGTCAAACCTCTCAACCTTCCAAACCTTCAACTTTCCAACTTTCGCCAAAAGCACTAAATCAACCTACATACCTCCAAATCAACATCCCATATGCCTAAGTCCAAAATCACCATACGAAAGCTATAGGAATCATCAAAACTCTATTTCGGAGTCGTCTACACAAACTCCGGTCAACTCTTTCAACTTAAGCATTCAACCTTTGGACTAAGTGTCTTAATTTACTCCGAAACATCCCCGAAACCAATCCAACCACCCCAACAAATCACATAGACACAAAGAATCATAGAAGAAGTAATAAATAGGGGACCGAGGCTAAAAAACACAAAATGACCGGGCGGGTCGTCACACGATCCTGGGTTGACTTTTTGATTTTTGTTAAGGATCTAAGCTTTATGTTTGGGGTTGTTTCCTATGGCTTTTATTGACATTATTAAGTTATTTTGGCTAGATTTGAGGCGTTCGAAGGTTGATTCATGCGAGAAGGGATTTCTAGAGTATTGATTTGGCTTGTTTGAGGTAAGTATCTTACCTAAGCCTTGTTGAGGCACTAGTCCCCTGAGTTATTGTTGATGGCTACGTGCTATGGGTGGTGCACGTGTGAGTGGTTTAGCCCATGTCAATGTACCGATGTAATTTAATCATGCTCGGGGTAGTGCTTGGGCTATGATATGCCTAGAATTGATTTCTAAGCTTCATGCTATTATGTTTCTTATGTTTGTAGCCATTTGTTAGCTATTTGAACCATGTTTAAGGTTACATATCAGTTAATCTCCTGATTGAACATGATAATTGCTACTTTTGTGATGAAATTCCTAATTTGAGTTATGGTAGCACACTTCGTACATGCATAGACCTTAGCATGTCACTTCTACTAGTCCATGAGTATGAAATTTGATATCCATTATTCATGTACATGTAATCTTATATATTTGCTTTCTGTATGATCTGGATTGAACTGGTAGCACGTGAATTATCCGTGCAATTGAGTTATGATAGTATGTGAGTTGTCCGTGCAGATGGGATAAGATAGCACATGAGTCGTCCATGCGGTTGAGGTATGCTAGCACGTGAGTTGTCCATGCGGTTGAGTTATGATAGCACGTGAGTTGTCTATGCAGTTGAGATGTGATGGCACGTGAGTTGTCTATGCGGTTGAGATAAGATAGCATGTGAGTTATCCGTGAAACATATGGATAAGGATCCATCCCCCTAGGGTCACCCTCTCATGTTTCTCTCTTGATGGTGTACATGCGATATGAGGAAAATTGATCAATTTTTTGTTTTGTTATTGCATTTCTTCTCTACTTGAAGTTTTCCTTGGTTTTATACTTGTTTTATGAGCATATCTTCTTTATATGCTGGATTTTTAACTGATACAGAATTTAGCATATTATCTCTTGTGCATCGAGGTGACTTTATCTGTGTTTTCATGATTTGATGATATTATTGTTGTATTCTTGTGGAAATTTATGAAATGAGCAAGTTATTAACGAGTATCATTGATAATTCTTTCATTTATTTCCTCACTGAGGTTAGTTATGATAATTGCTAAGTACATAGGGTCGGTTGTACTCATACTACACTCAACACTTAATTGTGCAGATCCAGCTGCTGGACCGAGCTGTGAGCCGCTATGATTGTTGCTGTGAGTTTGGCAAGAGACGAGGTAGAGCTGGATTTCGACCATAGACTTTGGCATCTCTTTCCATTTCAGTTGTTGTTGTTATTACTTTCGGATAGTATTTTAATTTTGTATTCTAGAATTGTACTTCTATTTTAGAGCTCATGACTCTGTATTACCAGTTCATGGGGATTTTAAGTATTGATGTAGCTATCTATGTTAGTTGGCTTTGGATTTATATTATTTATGTCAATTTTGTTATTATGTTTCACTTTTGTTATGTTTGGCTTACCTAGAAAGTGAATTAGGTGCCATCACGACCAGTTGGTGGCTTTGGATCGTGACAAGTTAGTATTAGAGCTCTAGGTTCATAGGTTCTACGAGTCATGGGCAAGTTTAGAAGAGTCTTATGAATCGGTACGGAGACGTTTGTACTTATCTTCGAGAGGCTACTGCAATGTTAGGAAACTTCACTTTCTTCCATTCTTGTCGTGCGAATTTGATAATTCTGAAGTTTGAACCTTTACTTTTCTATTCTCTAACAGATGGTGAGAACATGTTCAGCCAGATCAAGCAAGCAGGCACCAATACCACCACTCAGGGTTGCGAGAGGCCGGGGCTGAGGTGAGGCCCTCACTACAACTAGAGTAGCACTTATGGAGCCACCAGTTGCTCTAGTGGAGGAGTAGGTTGTTGATATTGTTGATCTAGTAGGACCAGTACCTATTGCTATTCCAGGTCATCAGGAGACTATGGCCTAGATCATGAGCGTGTACACGAGCATGGCTCAGGCGGGTATGATACCACTTGCACAAGCTACCTCATAGGCTGGGAGAGGAGCCCAAACTCCTGCCGCCGGTACACTGGAGCAGCTAGCTCAAGGTTATTAGACAACATGGGTGTTGTCAGTGCAGCCAGTTGTTGCAACACAAGCCGGGGTTGGACCATTTTTGACTGATGAGGAGCAGAAGAGGTTGGAGTGATTCCATAGACTTCCTCCTCCTAGTTTAGTAGAGGAGAGTCAAAGGAAGCTCAAGGTTTTCTTGATTAGTGTTATCAGATTCTTCACACGTCGGGTCTTGTGGAATCCAATGGACTGATTTTGCTACTTTTAAGCTGACGGGGCCTGCCTATAGGTGGTGGCAGACCTATGAGTCACACAGACCCGTTGGCGCAACGCTTCTTATATGGAATCAATTTTCAGTTCTCTTCTTAGATAAGTTTGTCCCAAAGACTCGCAGAGAGGAGTTGCATAAGGTGTTTTAGCATCTATGCTAGGAGGGTATGAGTGCGACCCAATACGAGATGAGATTCGCGAAGTTGGTACGTCATGCAGTATTTTTGGTCCCTATTGAGAGGGAGAAGATCAGGAGGTTCATTAATGGCCTCAACTATGGTCTACGATATGGTTTGTCTTAAGAGGCCGAGAAGGATGCTAGATTTGACTAGTTGGTGGAGATTGCTAGACACTTGGAGCATGTTCGCAGGCTTGAGAGAGAGCGAGGCCAATAGGCCTCGTGGTTTATGTGGTTTGTGTGGTGCCTCGTCTGGAGGCCAGTCACATCACAACAGAGGCTGTCCTTTTAAGCCCATTCAACCAGCTTATTCGATTCCTCGTGGTTCTTCATTTAGCCATAGTTTATATAGTGCTCGCCTAGTTCAGTCATTATTTAGTGCGCTGCTAGCACAAAGTTCTTATTGTGCTCCATCTGCACAGGGAGTTATTTGGGTTATCAGGTTCAGCAGCCTTGTCAATGTAAGGGTTGTTTCGAGTGTGGAGACTTGAGTCATCTCATAAGGGATTGCCCCCGAATTTTGAGTAGAGTCCCACAACAAAGCATGCAGCCTATGTTTTCAGCACCTGTAGCGACACCACCCGCACAACCAACTATGGGTGGGGCTCAGTCGGTTTGAGGTTGCCCTAGTGGGGGAGGTCAGTCAGGTGATGAAAAGGCCTATTGCTATATATTTCCAGACAGGCCAGAGGCAGTTGCTTCCGACATTGTGATCACAGGTATTGGGTATGGGTTGGTTATCTCCATACCATGCTATTCTTGAGTATCACGCTAAGACCATGATGTTGGTGATGCTGGGGTTGCCGAGGTTGGAGTGGAGAGGTTTACTTGGTCACACTCCTAGTAGGGTGATTTCCTTCTTGAAGGCTCAACGGATGGTTGACCAGGGGTGTTTGGCGTATTTGGACTTAGTGAGAGATGTTAGTGCCGATACTCCTACTATTGAGTTAGTTCCAGTGGTGAGGGAGTTCTCATATGTGTTTCATTTAGACCTTCGGAGCATGCCACCCGATAGGGATATTGATTTTGGTATTGATTTGGCACCGGACACTCAGCCCATCTCTATTTCATCATATCGCATGGCACTGGCAGAGTTAAAGGAATTGAATATAGTTACATGAGTTGCTTGATAAAGGGTTTCATCTAGCCTAGTGTGTCACCTTGGAGTGCACTGATACTATTTGTTAAGAAGAAAGATGGATCTATAACGATGTGCATTCACTATAGGTAGTTGAACAAGGTTACTATAAAGAACAAGTATCCACTACCGCATATTAATAATTTATTTGAACAGCTTCAGGGTGCTAGGATATTCTCGAAGATACAGGGTACCATTAGTTGAAGATGAGTGCTTCAGATATTCCTAAGATGGCTTTGGGGACCCGTTATGGGCATTATGGGTTTTTGGTGATGTTTTTTGGGCTGACCAATGCCCCAACAACTTTCATGCACTTGATGAACATCGTATTTTAGCTTTATTGGATTTATTCATCATTTTGTTTATTTAGGATATATTGGTGTATTCTCGCAGCCGAGAGGAGCATGAGCAACACTTGTGGATCATGCTCTCTAGACCGTGAAGGAGAATAACCTATGTGCTAAGGTCTCCAAGTGCAAGTTTTGGTTAGACTCAGTGGCATTCTTGGGTCACGTGGTGTTTAGTGAGGGGATTAAGATGAATCCTAAGAATATTGAGGTAGTTCTAAGTTGGCCCAGACCTTCTACTTCTATAGATATTCTATGTTTCCTAGAGTTGGCTGCGTATTATCGATGTTTTGTGGAGGGGTTTTCATCTATCGCAGCCCAATTGACTAGATTGACGTAGAAGGGTGCCCTATTTAGGTGGTCTGATGAGTGTCAGGAGAGCTTTCAAAAGCTCAAGACTTCCTTGTCTACAACTCTAGTTCTGGTTTTGCCTTCGGCATCTAGTTCATACACAATCTATTGTGATGCTTCACAGGTTGGCGTTGGGTATGTGTTAATGCATGATGGTAGAGTGATTGCTTATGCTTCATTTCAGTTGAAGCCTAATGAGAAGGACTACCCACTTCACGATTTAGAGTTAGCAGACATTGTTCATGTTTTCAAGATTTGGAGGCATTATCTGTACGACGTGTCTTGCGAGGTGTTCATAGATCACATGAGTCTCCAACATCTATTCAGACAGAAGGATTTGAACTTGAGGCAACAATGGTGGTTAGAGCTATTGAAATACTATGATATCACCATTCTTTATCATCCAGAAAAGGCCGATGTTGTGGCTGATGTCTTGAGTAGGTACGCAGAAAGCATGGGGAGTCTTGCTTTTATTCTAGCTGGGGAGAGACCGTCAGTCTTGGATGTTCAGGCCTTGGCCAATAGGTTTGTGAGGTTGGATATTTTGGAGCCTTGTGTTGTATCACAGTCATCCTTATTTGAGTGCATCACGGTGCATCAGTATAATGATCCCTACTTGCTTGTCCTAAGGGACACAAGCATCACAATGATTCTAAGGAGGTGACTATTAGCGATGATGGGGTATTGAGGTCAGATTTGTAGTCCTAATGTGGATGGATTGAGAGATTTAATACTCGAGGAAGACCATAGTTTGCGGTATTCCATTCATCCAGGTGCCACGTGGGTGTACCATGATTGGAGGTAGCATTGTTGGTGGCAGAGGATGAAGAAGGTATTATTGAGTATGTTGCATGGTGGAACTGTCAGTAGGTTAAGTATGAGCATCAGAGACCTGACGGTTTTCTTTAGAGGTTAGATATACTAGAGTGGAAATGGGAGCGTATCACTATGGATTTTGTAATTGGGTTGCTACGGACCTTGAGGAGATTTGATGCGGTGTGGGCCATTGTGGACAGGCTAACCAAGTCAGCACACTTCATTCAAGTCATGACTACCTACACTTTAGAGCAGCTAGCTCAGATTTATCTTGGAGAGATTATTTGCCTTCATGGTGTGCCCGTCTCTATTATCTCGGATCAAGGCACTTAATACACATCACATTTTGGAGAGAAGTGCATCATAAATTGGGCACACGAGTCGATCTGAGTATGACATTTCATACCCAGATGGACGGTCAGTCCTAACGTACTATTCATATATTGGAGGACATGTAACGAGCCTATGTCATTGATTTCAGGGGCTAGTGGGATCTGTGTTTGCTGTTAGTAGAGTTTTCCTACAACAACAACTATCAATCGAGTAGCTAGATTGCTCTGTATGGGGACTTATATGGGAGACGATGTCATTCTCCATTTGGTTGGTTTGAGCCTACGAAGGCTAGGTTGTTGGGCACTAATCTAGTTCGAGATGCTTTAGAGAAGGTGAAATTGATTCAGAAGCAGCTTCGTACGACGCAGTCTAGGAAGAAGTGTTATGTGGATAGGAAGGCTCGTGATGTGGCATAAATGGTGGGTGAGAAGGTTCTACTCAGAGTTTTGCCCATGAAAGGTGTGATCATGTTCGGGAAGAAGGGAAAGTTGAGCCCTCGGTGTATTGGTCCTTTTATGATGTTAGGGAGAGTTGGAGAGGTGGCTTACAGACTTGCCTTGCCACCTAGTTTATCAAGAGTTCATCCAGTGTTCCATGTTTCCATGCTCCGGAAGTACTGTGAGGATCCGTCACATGTATTAAATTTCAGCTCGGTGCAGTTGGACAAGTATTTGACTTATGTTGAGGAGCCGTTAGCCATTTTGGATAGGCAGGTTTGAAAGCTGAGGTCGAAGAATATTGCTTCACTGAAGGTTCAGTGGAGGAGTCAACCGGTCCAGGAGGCAACTTGGGAGACCAAGCATGATATGCAGAGCAGATATCCTTACCTTTTTGACACTTCATGTATGAGTCTAGACTCAATTGAGAATGAACATTTATTTAAGAGGGGGAGAATGTAACGACTCGGCCAGTCACTTTGTGTTTTTTAGCCTCGTTCCTCTATTTGATGCTTCCTATATGCTTATTTGTTGTTTGTGGCTTGCGTGGATGGTTGGTTTGGGCTCGGGAAGGTTTTGGAGTGAATTGGAACACATAATTCCATGGTTGGAAGTAGGGTTGGCAAATGGGCGGGTCAGGTCAAATAATGGACTGGTCAATAATGGGTAATACAAAAATGCACAAATTATCCGACCCGAACCATGTTTAATATAGATAGAAAATGGGATAGTTGGCGGATAAATGAATATCCATGGATTCTTGAATATGATCACTTTTGGGAGAATTCCTAGTCTCCCAAATTTGAAGAACCCCCAATTTGAGTCTTTACAAACGTAAAAGTTAAATCCATGCTATCCATTGATTATCCATTGGTTATCCATTTTCTAAGTGGATAATATGGTACTTATCCATATTTGACCTATTTTTAGAAAGTTCATTATCCAACCCATTTTTTAGCGGATAATATGGAGGGATAACAATGTTTTATCCATTTTTCTACCAGTAATTGAAAGATTAAGTCATAAGAGCTAACCAAGGTTTGGCTTTTGTGTGGACGACCCCAAAATAGTGTTTTGATGGTTCCAATAGGTTTGTATGTTGATTTTGGACTAAGGTGTATGTCCAGATCTGGATTTGGAGGTTCCTAGGTGTTTTGGCTCGAATTGGCAAAAATTGGAAACTTGAAAGTTTGGAAGGTTCATAGGTTTGACCGAGAGTTGACTTTGATGTTATCAGTGTCACGACCCTAATTTCCCTCTGTAGGATGTCGTGATGGCACCTAGTCTCGACGACTAGGTAAGCATAACATTTGATAACAACTGAACATATGTAATTAACAAAATACTAAAAACCAATTTGATAAACTCATATAAACTTTCGAAAAAGAAAAATCCCAACCGCACACTCCCCATGAACGGTGGAACAGAGCCATAAGCTCTATAGAGCAAGCTAAAATGTCTAATACGTCACTGTCTGAATGAAAAATACAACAATAGTAAAAAGCAAAGGAAGGTGACTCCGAGGCCCGTGGATGCTGCGAAGGCATACCTTGAAGTCTCCATAAGCAGCTAACAGATGATCACTAACGACCGGCATGAGCAGACATACCTGGATCTACACAAAAATGTGCAGAAGCGTAGTGTGAGTACACTACAATGATACCCAGTAAGCATCAAGCCTAACATCAGTAGAGTAGTGACGAGGCCATGTCAAAACACCTACTAGGATATAAATAAACAGAATGAAACATAAGAACGAAAATAATAATGGAAAATAGAGAAATAACTAATACGAAACAAGATGATAGCATGAACTAATACTGGAATCAAACATGGAAATAGCATAAAGAAGAAACTAATGAGGACCAAAATGATCATATGCGGACAACAACTGCTAGAACAAGGAAGAACAAAATAATAAGAAATATTCCCACCAAAACTCTTTGCATCATGAGATAAACAACAAGAATCACAACGAGGTACCACCTTGTGTACAATAAGAATCACTGAGGTACTGCCTCGTATAAATCAAGAATCATAACCAAGGTACCGCTTCGTGTTCACATTTCTCATTTTCAACCACAATCTTTCCTTACATTTGAAATTGGTTTTGAAAACAGTTTTTTCGAAATAGCTACACGCACTTTAGCCCACCTTATGATGTCGTGTGGCTTCACGTAGTTCCCCTACAAGAAACATGCACATTAGTCCCACCTTATACCACCGCATGCACATTAACCCCAAGACTTATACGGCTGCTGCGCGTCAATATCTCATCCCAAGCACAACTCCCACCACAAGTACCAATATATCACAACTTGCCAACAATCAACAATATTAATGTTTCCACAATGATAGCCCATTGCTCCACCACAACGGGTACACGAATATCAACAACAACAATGAATGTAAAAGGTTCAACAAGGAAGAGGTTTCAACAGTAACAATTTCGCCTCAACGTGATAACGGATTCCACAACTTCAATACGAATAACTCAACAGTGTGATAATGTGTAACCACGATATTAATAAGGACAACTCACAATGGAAGAATAACGTATAAAAAGGACGTCAAATAATGGAAATCAACAAGAAAAGGGATAACATGAATAATAATTTCAAGTAATGATAATCAATAATGAAGGAGATAACATGAACAATAACTTCAAGTTACGATAATTAATAATGAAGATATAGCACGTAACTATAAAAAAGGCAACAAGTTCAACTAAAGCATGAGAGCAATTTATCAAGTAGGATGTGGAACAAGTGTTAAACAAGTCAATTAAGGCACGTAAGGATAGACTAACACAAACAAGTCAATAGTCAATTAAAGCATGGAAATAGTCTAAGTAGCCTAAACCGGTCAAATACCACAAACGACCCATGTACCTACTCGAACCTTTGCGTACATGGTTTTCACATTGATGCAATATGATTAGAAATAGATTAGAATAACTTTCCCAAGGTTTGTAGGTGAAAGTCCCTTCTCCAAATTGCCTCCTACCGAATCTAGGGTTAAAAAATGAGAGAATGAGATATGAAATCCCGACTTTTAGCCCTTATGTTCAGCTACAGTTAGCGCAATTGCGATATGGGTGCGCAATTGCGAACCCTCGCAACCCGATTGCAGCATTGACAGGACTAGGATGCTTGTTGCATATGCGAAGATGGTTTCGCAATTGCGAACCCTGCAGCCCTCGCAAATGCGAACTAGCCCAACCCAAGACTTCTTTGCAAGTACGACCCAGGCATCGCAATTGCGATACCTGTGGTCCCCCTGCTAAGGTCGCAAATGCGACTCTGGTATTCGCAATTGTGACACTCGAGCACCAGACACCAGATTGTTTTGCAATTTCAGTCCAAACCACTCTGGACCATGTCCGAAACTTATCCGAGCCCTCAGGTCTCCAAACCAAACCTCCACGCAAGTCTAAAAACATCATAAAAACTCGCTCATGCTATCAAAACACAAAAATAACATCTAATACTACGAATCGAACACTAAAATGCATGAATTTCAAAGTAAAGTTTCAGAATTTCAAAAGTTACAACTAAATGTCCGAATCCTATCAAATCAACTCCAAATGACACCAAATTTTGCAGACAAGTTCTAAATATCATAATGGACCTATTCTATGTCCCAAAATCAAATTTCGAGCTCGATAGCTAAAATTCAACCTTCGGTCAATACTTTCAACTTTATATTGCCAAATTTCGGCAAATCAACATAAATCAACCTACGGACTTGCAAAATCAATTCCGTGCATACGCCCAAGTGAAAAATCATGATACGATTCTATTGGAGTCATCAAAACATAGTTCCGCGGTCGTTTTCACAAAAGTCAAAGTTTCGCTAACATTTTCTAATTTAAACTTCTAAGTCAAGAATCAAAGGGTCCAAATCAACCCGAAAGCTTTCCAGAACGAAACTAACCGACCCCGCAAGTCATAAAATTATAAACAAACATGTGTGAAGTATAAAAAGGGTAATGGGCGCAATTACACAAATGGACCGATCGGGTCGTTACACTCTCCCCCTCTTAAACAAACATTCATCCTCGAATGTGTATAAGGACATACCTGAAGTGGTGAATAGTTGAGGATAAAGACACCACATGTCGTGCTCAGTCTCCCAGGTCGGCTCCTTGACCAGATGATCCCTCCATTGAGCTTTTACTAAAGCAATATCATTAATCTCAACTTCCGGACCTGTTTGTCTAAGATAGCCACATGCTCCTCAATATAAGCCAAATCCTCGTCCAATTGGATTGTGATGATGTCTACAACATGTGACAGATCACCATAATACTTCCGGAGCATAGAGACATGGAACATGGGATGAACCGCATATAAACTAGGAGGCAAAGCAAGCTTGTAGGCCACCTCCCCAATCCTCTCAAGGATCTCAAAAGGTCTGATATACCTATAGCTCAACTTGCCCTTCTCCCCGAACCTCATTACACCCTTCATGGGTGAAACCCCGAGCAAGACTCGCTCTCCAACTATGAATGCAGCATCGCGAACCTTCCGATATGCATAACTCTTCTATCTAGATTGGGCTGTACGAAGCTGATCCTGGATCATCTTGACCTTCTCCAAGGCATCTCGAACCAAATTTGTGCCTAATAACTTAGCCTCTCCTGGCTTAAACCACCCAACTAGAGAACGACACTGCCTCCCATATAAAGCCTCATAAAGAACCATCTAAATACTCGATTGGTAGTTGTTTTTGTAGGCAAACTCCACAAGTGGAATGAACTGATCCCAAGAACCCACGAAATCTATAAAGCAGGTGCAAAGAATATCCTCAAATATCTGAATAGTGCGCTTGGACTGTCCGTCCATCTCGGGGTGAAATGCTGTACTCAACTCAACCCGTGTGCCTAACTCACGCTAAAAAGCTCTCCAGAAATATGATGTGAAATATATACCTCGGTCAGAGATGATGTATACCGGTACGCCATGAAGTCGGACAATCTCGTGGATATAAACCTAAGCCACCTGCTCTGAAGAATAGGTAGTCACTACCAGAATGAAATGAGCTGACTTGGTCAACTTGTCCACAATCACCCATACCGCGTCAAATTTCTTCTGAGTCCGTGGGAGCGCAATAACGACGTCTATGGTGACATGCTCCCATTTCCACTCGGGAATATGAAGTTGCTGAAGCAAACCACCCGGCTGCTGATGCTCAAACTTCATCTGCTGACAATTTAGGCACCAATCTATATACTCCACTTTGTCTTTCTTCATTCTCATCCACCAATAGTGCTGCCTCAAATCCTGATACATCTTAGCGGCACTTGGATGAATGGATTACTGCGAGCTGTGGGCCTCCTGAAGAAATAACTCACGCAACCCATCCATATTGGGCACACATAACCGACCCTGCATCCGTAACACACAGTCATCTCCGATAAGAACCTCCTTGGCATCGCCGTGCTGAATCGTGTTCTTGAGGACAAGAAAATGGGGTTCCTCATACTGGCGCTCTTTGATACGATCATATAGAGAAGAGCGAGAAACCACGCAGGAAAGAACTCGACTAGGCTCCGAAACATCCAATCTAACAAACTTGTTGGCTAAGGCCTTGACATTCAATGCTAATGACCTCTCCGCTGCCGGTAGATATGCTAGACTGCCCAAACTCCCCGCCTCGACTCAAGGCATCAGCCACCACATTGGCCTTTCCGGGATGATATAAAATGGTGATATCATAGTCCTTAAGCAACTCTAGCCGCCTCTGCTATCACAAGTTAAGATCTTTCTATTTGAACAGATGCTGTAGACTCCGATGGTCGGTAAAGACCTCATAAGGGACACCGTACAAAATTTCGCCAAATCTTTAATTCATGAACCATGGCTGCCAACTCCAAGTCGTGGAATAGATAATTCTTCTTATAGGTCTTTAGCTGTCGAGATGCGTAGACAATCACCCCACCGTCTTGCATCAACACCGTACCAAGGCCAACACAATGATGCATCACAATACACATTATAAGACCCCGAGCCCGTAGGAAACACCAACACTGGGGCCGTAGTCAAAGCAGTCCTTAGATTTCGAAAGCTCTCCTCACACTCTTCGGAGTATTTGAAAGCAGCCCCCTTTTGGGTCAATCTGGTCATAGGATATGGTGGAATAGAAATGGGCTGAGTGCCCGACAACAAGTTAATACCAAAATTGATATCCCTATCAGGCGGCATGCCCGGAAGATTCGCTGGAAATATATCTGGAAAGTCTCTCACTACCGGAACTAACTCAACGGTAGGAGTATCAGCAATGACCTTTCTCACAAAAGCTATCAGCATCACACCCCTTCTCAGCCATCTGTTGAGCCTTTAGAAATGACACAACCCTGCTAGGAACATACTCTAATGCACCTCTCCACTCTAATCGTGGTCAACCTGGCATAGCCAGCGTCATAGTCTTGGCGTGACAATCCAGAATAACATGATAGGGCGGCAACCAATCCATGCCCACGATAACATCAAAGTCTACCATATTAAGTAACAATAAATCAACTCTGGTCTCAAAAACACAAATAATACTAAGCACGACCGATACACACGGTCCATAATAATAGAATCTCCCACCGGCGTGGACACATAAATCGGAGAACTCAAAGAATCACGAGATATTTCCAAATACAAAGCAAAGTAAGATGACACATATAAATAAGTAGATCCCGGATAAATTAAGACTAATGCATCTCTATGGCAAACCGGAACCATACCTGTAATGACTGAGTCTGAAGCAACTACCTCCGCCCTACTCGAAAAAGCATAGAATCTGGTCTAGCCTCCATATCTAGGGCGACCTCTACGCACCCGTCCACAACCCCTAGCTAGTTGTGCGGGTGGAGCGGCAACTGGGGAATTAATCATGGCCTGAGAAGTCTGTGGACCTAACCGAATCCATGGAGCCTGAGTAGCCTGTGGAGGTACACCCCTCCTAAGTCTGGGGTAGTCTCTAACCATGTGACGGGTATCACAACACCCAAAGCAAGCTCTCAGTCGGTGTGGCTGTGGGACCGGCTCGGGTTTGGTCGGTTGGACTGACCGCTAAAGGCACCCTGTGCAGGATGTGCACTAGAAAGTGGCCGAGCAAAGTCTGCAACTTGAGACCTCAGAATAATCGGAGCACCACTGGATGCTGGAAGTGCTGGATGAACTAGATGGCTCACATAGCCTCTACCATGATCGGCTATAGCTGCAGTATGACCACCACTAAATCCTCCAGTACCTCGTGGCCTCTTGGCCACCCTATCATCTCTGTTACAGCCCCGCATACCCTCCAACCTCTGTGCAATCTCTACTACCTACTGATATGGGGTATATGTCTCCAACTCTCCATGCTGAATCTAATACCATAGTTAAGCCTCTCGATAAATCGACGGACTCGCTCTCTGACAGTAGAAACCAAGGCAGGTGCATGTCTGGACAAATCACTAAATCTAACAGCATACTTTGACACGGTCATACTACCCTGGTGCAACTGGTCGAACTCTGTGTGCCATGCATCCCTAAGGGTCTGAGGAACAAACTCTCTGAAGAACAACTCTGAAAATCGAGTCCATATAAGTGAAGTTTCATCGGCTGGGCTATCCTCCTCGTACACTCGCGACCACTGATATGCCGCCCCTGACAGCTGAGTGCAGTGAAAGTAACCCCACTCGTCTCCACAATACCCATGGTGTGGAGAATACAATGGCACTCCTCGAGAAAACCATGTGCATCCTCTGAAGCTAAACCAATGAAAGTAGGTGGGTGATACTTGTTGAAACTCTCAAGTCTAAGCTCCTCCTCCTCTGATGCTGCTGCCCTAACCACGGGCTGAATCGGAGTAATAGGCTGTACCGGTATAACCTCTAAGACCTGATCAACCTTGGCCCGCTACTCTGGGGTACGACCGCAGGAGTCTGAGCTCCTCCCCTAGCCTGAGATGTGGCTGGTGCAAGTGGAATCAACCCCGTCTGAGCTAAGATACCGAACATGCTCAAGAATAGTGCGAAGGCTCTCCTAAAGTGCTGGGTGGCAACAAGCTCCTCAGGTGCTTGTCCCCCAACTGGATCTACTGGTGGCTCTTTTGTTGCAGCTCGGGGAAGTGCTATGGCTACACCACGTGCCCCTCCTAGGCCTCTGCCCCAACCCCGGCCTCTCACGGCTCTAGCGGGGGGCGAGAGTGTCTGATCGTCAGATCCAACATTGTGTGTCCTCACCATCTGTGAGAGAATAGAAAGTCAAAGATTCAATTTTCAAAGTCAACCAGTTCACACGATAAGGAACCAAGTACAGATGACTCTGTATCGATCCACAAGACTCTACTAAACCTGCTTATGACTCGTAACACCTATGAACCTAGAGCTCTAATACCAACTTGTCATGAACCCAATTTTCCTCCGTAGGATGTCGTGATGGCACCTAGTCTCTACAACTAAGTAAACCTAACATTTGATAACAACTAAACAGATGTAAATAACAAAATACTAAAAACCAATATGATAAACTCATATAAACTTCCAAAAATTAAAAAAAAACAAAATCTTGAAAAACACTCCTCAAGAATGGTGGAACATAGTCATAAGCTCTACAGAGTAAGCTAAAGTGTCTAGTACATCGCTGTTTGAATGAAAAATACAACAGTAGTAAAAAGTAAAGAAAGGTGACTTTGAGGCCTGCGGACGCTGAGCAGGCACACCTTGAAGTCCCCATAGGCACAGATGATCATTAACGACTGGCACGAGCAGATGTACCTGGATCTGTGCAAAAATATGCATAAGCGTAGTATGAGTACACTATAATGGTACCTAATAAGTATCAAGCCTAACCTCGGTAGAGTAGTGATGAGGCCAGTTCAAGACACCTACTAGGATATAAATAAATAGAATAAAACATAAGAACGAAAATAATAATGGAAAGCGGAGAAATAATTGATACGAAACAAGATGATAGCATGAACTAATACCAGAATCGAACATGGAAATAACATAAAGAAGCAACTAAAGAGGACCAAAATGATCATATACAGACAACAACTGCTAGAACAAGGAAGAACAAAACAATAAGAAACGTTCCCACCAAAACTCTTTGCGTCATGAGATAAATAACAAGAATCACAACGAGGTACTGCCTCATATACAATAAGAATCACCACCGAGGAACCGCCTCGTATAAATCAAGAATCACAATGGAGGTGCCGCCGCGTATTCACATTTCTCAATTTCAATCACAATCTTTCATTTATATCGCCACGTGAGCCTTACATTCGAAATAGTTTTTGAAAAGAATTTTTCCGAAATAGCTACACGCACTTTAGCCCACCTTATGACGCCATGTGGCTTCACGTAGTTCCCCTACAAGCAACACGCACATAAGTCCCACCTTATACAGCTGCATGCACATTAACCCCAAGCCTTATACCGCTGCGTGTGAGTCAATATCACATCATAGTCACAAATTGCACCACAAGTGCCTATATATCACAACTTGCCAACAACCAACAATATCAATGTTTCCACAACAATACAAGAAGATCAACAACAACAATGAATGTAAAATGTTCAACAAGGAAGAGGTTTCAACAATAACAATTTTGCTTCAACGTGATAGAGGCTTCCACAACTTCAATACCAATAACTCAACAGTGAGATAATGTGTAACCATGATATTAATAAGGACAACTCACAATGGAAGATATAACATATAACAAGGACTTCAAATAATGGAAATCAACAAGAAAAGGGATAGCATGAACAATAATGTCAAGTAATGATAATCAATAATGAAGGAGATAACATGAACAATAACTTCAAATTATGATAATTAACAATGAAGAGATAGCATGTCACAATAAAAGAGGCAACAAGTTCAACTAAAACATGAGAGCAATATATCAAGTAGGATGTAGAACAAGTGTTAAACAAGTCAATTGAGGCATGTAAGAATAGACTAACACAAATAAGGGTAGATTATCAATGAGAATTTAGAACATGATATGGCATTTCAATTAAAGCATGAAAATAATCTAAGTAGCCAAAACATGTCAAATACCACGTACAACTCGTGTACCCACTCGTCACCTTGCATACACGACTTTCACATAGCATAAATGAATCAATCTATACCATTTCGGGTATTTCCCCCACACAAAGTAAGGCAAGACACTTACCTTAACTAGGCTAATTAAACACTCGAAAATAGCTTTTCCCTTAAAATCCGCCTTCACATGGCTCAAATCTAACCAAAATCGACTTAATATCATCAAACGATACTAGGAAAACCAATCACAATAGATAAATTTAAGATATTTACACTTTTCCCAAAAAGTCAATAAAAGTCAACCTGGAGGCGATGTAGTTGGTCGCATTCACGTAGTGTCTTCTGAGGCAGCTTTTGGGTTGTGCTTCGGGTTTGCGATCGCGAAGTAGGTCCTGCGATTTTGAAGGGTATGGGCAGATAATTAAGAATTCTATTTAGTGTGTTTGAGTCATTTTAACATACTTTGAGATTGGGAGCTCGGATTTGGTCGATTTTTCAGAGGATTTTTACAATTTGGATTGGGTAATTGTTTTTGACTTTGATTTGGTTATTTTTCATGATTCCAACATTGATTTTAGCATTTGATTGGTGAATCTAAGTGAAGAAAATTAGGGATTTTGGCAAAACCTTTTAAATTAAAAAAATAAGGATTTGAACCCCGATTCGGAGTCGAAATTGGATAAAGCTTGTATGGTTGAACTCATATTCGATTGGGTGTTCAAAATTTGTGAGTTTTGTCGGGTTCTGGGAGGCAAGCGCGGGTTGACTTTTTGATTCTTGTTAAGGATCAAAGATTTATCATTTAATGTTGTTTTCTATGACTTTTATTGATGTTATTAAGTTATTTGGGCTAGATTCGAGTCGTCCGGAGGTTGATTCACGTGGAAGGGATTTCTAGAGTATTGATATGGCTTGCTTGAGGTAAGCATCTTACATAAACTTGGTTGAGGCAGTTGTCTGAGTTATTTGTGATGTCTACGTGCTGTGGGTGGTGCACATGTGAGGGGTTGTGCCCATGTGCATGTACCGGGTTAATTTATTCATGCTCCGAGTAGTGCTTAGGCTGTGATATACCTGAAATTGATTGCTAAGCTTCATGCTGTTATGCTTATGATGTTTGTACCCCTTTTTGAGCTATTTGAATAGTGTTTGATGTTACATATCGGTTAATCTCATGATTGAACATGATAATTGTTACTTTCGTGATGAAATTTCCTAATTTGGGCTATGGTAGAACACTTCGCCCATACATACACCTTAACATGTCACCTATACCAGTCCATGAGTATGAAATTTGATCCATTGTTCATGTACATATAATCTTGTATATCTGCTTTCTATATGATATGGATTGGACTGGTAGCATGCGAGTCTTTTGTGTGGTTGAGTTATGATAACACGTGAGTTATCCGTGCAGATGGGATATGATAGCATGTGAGTTATCCTTGCGGTTGAGATATGATAGCACGTGATTTGTCCGTGCAGTTGAGTTATGATAGCATGTGAGTTGTCCGTACGGGTGAGATACGATAGCATGTGAGTTGTCCGTGTGGTTGAGATATGATAGCACGTGAGTTGTCTGTGTGGTTTATATATATATATATGTCACTACACAAAATCCACCTAGTCGTGATGGAACCTAACACTAGTGCTAGGTAAGACTAACATAGAACAAGGTACTCAAGTGAAGGGTCAATAAAAACTAGAATGAAAATAACTGAATTCTATACAACTTCCCAAGGACTGGAAGTACAAGTCACGAGCCACTATGATTTAGATTTATAAAGCCGATAGGAAGAATAAATACAATATCTGTTTTAAATTTACATTAACAGAATTTAAGCCCTAATATACCATGAACGAGAGGTAGCTTGAGTCGGGAACATTGGAATGTCTTCAATGCAAGGCTTCATCTTCCACAACTATGCAGCTCCAAGATCTGCATGCAAGTTGCAGAAGTGTAGTACGAGTACAACCGACCCCATGTACTCAATAAGTATATTGACTAACCCCGATGAAGTGGTGATGAGGTTTTAAGTCAAATGATACTCACTTACTATTTGCCTGTGCAGATGATAAGTACGAAAAACAAGGAAAGAGATATGTCGAATAATATGGAGACCGTCAACTGGAGATCTATGGATCAAGTTAACTGACATGGAAATAAGACGTAACCTTATAACCCTTTCTTATGAAGTAAACAATAATCCTAAAGTACGCGCAAGGATCATAACCAAACATCACTAACAAACAATGTCGCGGCGTGCAACACAATCCCAATATCAATTAATATTGTTGCAGTGTGCAACCCGATCCCAATATCAATAAACACTATTGCAATGTGCAACTCGATCCCAATATCAATAAACACGTTGCAACGTGTGACCCAATCCCAATATGAATAAATAGTGTTGCTTGCATGCAATTCGATCACAATATATAGTAATATCATATGAAACCACCACAACAACCAAAAGTGGGAAAAACTCACAATGTAACACTAAGAAAATGAACACACGGTATTCAACTAGGTAATACAACTCAAAAATAGAGTAAGATGGCAAGTCCAATTTCAAAAGCTAGTCTACCATATATAATGAAAAATCTTCCACGAAGAATAACACACAACCAATCTAACAGTCACCCAATCCGGTTAAGCAAATGGGTGTAGGACATGAAACAAGTAAAGATGTTTGTCAAGTAAGAACAGGGATCAAATGAAGGCATTCAATATGTGAATTATCATGTCGCAAGTAGAGGCATGCAGCAAGTAAAGGCATATAATAAGTGAAGGCATATGGTAAGTAAAAGAATATAGTAAATGAAAACATGTAGTAAGTGAAAGCATGCAGTAAGTGAAGACATGTAGCAGGTTAAGGCATCTATCAAGTAAATCACATGACAATTAAGGGCATGTAACATGAAAGGCTAGCAACAAGTAAGAGCATGACCTAAGTAAGGGCAGGTAGCAGTATTAACTCAAGTAAAAGCGTAGATGTAATGGTAACGAACAAGGTAGGAACCTAGATAAGATAGTAATAGACCAAATAGGAAACATAGAGGTAAACTCCATAAAGAACACCAGCGTAAAAGTAACATATATAGCAGATAATATAGATGGAAACCAAGGTAGAGAGCATGAACGTGCCTAATGAACGAGTAATCCTAACAAAATCCAACTTCCTTTCTTTTCGCACGATAACAACCAATAAGCCAATATCATTTCAAACTGAACAAAAATAATCATCGTGCCAACATCATATCAATCGCACGGAAATACCCATCGTGCCAAATATTGCCCTAAGGCCCCACTCATCATCTCTTATTACAGATAAAGAAGCTCAAGTAACAGGACAATATAGGTGTAGGAATGGGATCATGATACTACGATCAAGTTATGTATGTAAACCAGCCTAAAAAATGGTACGTTAAATCCTTTTAATATTCTATACGTCCTAACTTGATCTCTAACACAAATAATTAAATTCATTAGTCATAGAATCAAGTGAAGCATAAATGGAGGGATCACCAAGTTCAACAATGCACAAAGAAGCAGATAATTTCCCCCTCCTCCCCCCCTCCCCCCGAGCATGGAAACCGTGGCACATGCATATCTTGTAACCTCGTATATGCATTACCCCGCATGTAAAAAATAATATCATTTAGTAGAAAAGATTCCCTCAACAAATCTAGGCAAGACACATACCTCATTCCAGAATACAATCAACATCCCAACACGGCTTTTCCTTTTGAACAAGCCTCCAAATTGAATCTAGTCAAATATCGTTCAAACAATTCAAAATAAGCTCTAGAAACTACCCACGAATGAAAGGCCAAATACAATACCGTCTGAAGTAAAAATAATAGTACATAAGAAAAGAGTCGCCAAGATTGCGGTTGAAAATGCAGCTCTACCTCGTCTCTTGGTGATCAACTCAACTAGAAAACTCCGCTATCGGTGACTAGGCCCGACACCTGGATCTTCATAATTAAGTGCATAGTGTCGTATGAGTACCGTCGATTCCATGTACTCAGCAAGTATATAATTAACCTCGGCGAGATGATAGAGGCGAGGATTATAAATGATACTTGCTATAACCTGTACAATACATAAATTCAACATCACAAAAAGGTAATATGATCAAATCATGATATCACAGATAAAACCACCTTGCTGCACAAAACTACTCAAGATTGTTAATCAAAATCAAAAGGTAAACCCCGAGCCTGCACCTCAGAATCCGAACACTCATTCAATTACAAGTCCAACCATACCAATTTCATCCCATTCCGACCTTCAAATCCTCAATTTACACTTTAGGAAAGTTTTTTACAAAAATTCCCAATTCCTTGACTCCAAATTCACCAATTTAATGCTATCAAAAAGGATGAAATCATGGAATATAAGAAAATTCGAGTAATAAACCCCAGTCAAAATCGTGAGAATCCCCTCCAAAATCGCCCAAATATGAACTCTACAACTCAAAATATGTTAAAATGAACAAAACCCTCGAAAAGTAGAGTACTTATGGACTGTCCAGGCATACCCTTCGTGATCGCAGGACCAACTTCGTGATCACGAAGCTCAATCAATACTACCCTAGAAAATGGCCTACACGAACTTGACCTGAAGCTCGCGAATGTGATGCACAACCAATAGGACACTTTGGAACACGAGCAACATTACGCGATTGCGATGGCTTATAACCTGAAGCCCCCAGCTGAACTCCCCTTCTATGCAAACACGACTACATCCTCACGATCGCGGTGACCTATGTCTCTCAAAGCATTGCGAACGCGAGCTCACTTCCGCAAACGCGATGAAAAATCACCCCTGCTAACACAATGCCTTTCGCAATCGCGAAGAAGAAAACTAGAACCTCTACATCAACGGTCCCAAACATGATGAAAATGGTCCAAGACACACTCGAGGCCCCGGGACACCATCCAATCACATCAATCAATCCCAAAGCATAACACGTACTTACTCATGGCCTTGATTCCCACAAAACAACATCAAAACCCCGAATCGCACCCCAATTCAAGCCTAAAAAAACTAATGAACTTTCCAAATTCAAAACTTACGGCAAACATGCTTAAACACCTCAAAATGACCTCAAATTTTTCAGGAAAGTACCAATAGACACAACGGATGTATTCCAACTTCCGGAACAAAAATCCGAACCTCATATCAACAAAGTCAACTCTTGATCAAACCTATCAACCTTCCAAACCTTTAACTTTCCAACTTTTGCCAAAAAGCACCAAACTAACCTACAGAACTCCAAATTCAAATTCATACATACGCCTAAGTCAAAAATAACCAAACGAAACTATTTTGGAACCATCAAACTCTATTTTGGAGTCATCTAAACTAAAGTCAAACTCCAATCAACTCTTTCAACTTAAGCTTCCAGTCTTGGGACCAAGTGTTCCAATTCACTCTGAAACTTCTCCAAAACCAAACCAACCACCCCTTCAAGTCACGAAACCTCAAATACACATAAGTAAAGTATCAAATAGGGGGAAACAGGGCTAATATACTCAAAATGACCGGCTGAGTCATTGCATTCTCTCCCATTTAAACAAACGCTCATCCTCGAACGAGTGTAGAATCATACCTTGACTCTCAAAAAGGTGAGGATATCTGCTTCGCAACTCCTGCTTGTCTCCTAAGTAGCCTTCTCGACCTGCTAACATCTCAAGTGAACCTTCACTAATGCTATCTTCTTCGACCTTAACTTTCGAACCTACCAATCCATAATTACGACCAACTCCACATCGTAGGTCAAATCCCAATCTAGCAGCACTGTGATGAAGTAAGAAACATAAGACGGATCACCATAATACTTGCGAAGCATAGAAACATGAAACATTGGGTGAACTCCTGATAAACTAGGTGGCAAGGCAAGTCTGTAGGCCACCTCTCCAACTCTCTCAAGCACCTCAAAAGGACCAACATGCCTAGGGCTCAACTTGCCCTTCTTTCAAAACCTCATCACACCCTTCATGGGCGAAACTCTTAGCAGAACCTTCTCACCCACCATATATGCAACATCACGAACCTTCCTGTCCGTATAACTCTTCAGCCTGGACTGTGCTATAAAAAGCCGCTCCTAGATCAACTTTACCTTGTCCAAAGCATCACGAACCAAAGCAGTGCCCAACAACCTAGCCTCCCCATGCTCAAACCAACCAACCGGTGAATGATCTCTCCTCCCATATAAGACCTCATAAGGAGCCATCTGGATACCCGACTGAAAGCTGTTGTTGTTGGCAAACTTTGCTAACAAAAGAAATTGATACCATGAACCTCTAAAATTAATGACACATACACATAACATGTCCTCCAATATCTGAAAAGTGTGCTTGCACTACCCGTCCGTCTGGGGATGAAATACTTTACTAAACTTGACCTGTGTGCCCAACTCACGCTGCACCGCTCTCCAAAATTGAGATGTGAACTGAGTTCCCCCATTTGAGATAATAGACACAGGCACACCATGAAGGCGAACAATCTCGCGAATGTAGATCCAAGCCAGCTGCTCTAAAGAATAGGTTGTCATGACTGGAATAAAGTGTGCAGACTTGGTCAGTCTATCAACAATAACCCATACTGTGTCAAATTTCTTCAAGGTCCGTGGAAGTCCAACTACAAAATCCATGGTGATAGGCTCCAACTTCCATACAAAAATATCATGTCTCTGAAGCAAACCACCGACTCTCTGATGCTTGTACTTCACCGACTGACAGTTCAAACACCGAGCAACATACTTAACAATATCCTTCTTTATCCTAGGAACATAATCCTAGGAATCTCTCCACTCAACCCTAGGCAATCCTAGCATCTCCAATGTCACAGTCTTAGCGTGACAATCAAGAATAGCGTGAAATGGTGACAACCAACCCATGCCCAAAATCATATCAAAATCAACCATGCTGAGTAACAATATATCGTACCTAGTCTTATAAACCCCGATGGTAACCACACACGACCTGTCGGGAAATGCATAGAAATAGGCCTTACCACCGCCTAAATGGCCTCCTCACCTAGGGTTGACCTCATGCTGACTGAGCCCCACCCCGAGCATGTTGTGTGGGTGGTGTAGTTGTTGATGTTGACATCATAGACTGAGAGCTCTGTTGTGGGACCCTACTTAACAGTCTGGGGTAATCCCTCTTGAGATGACTCAAGTCTCCACTCTTATAATAACCCCTCGTGTAAGGCTACTGACCCTGATAACTCGAAGAGCTGCCCGTGGAAACTTGGGCAGATTAAACACGGTAAGAACTCTGTGCTGGTACTGCACTGAATAATGACTGAGCTGGTCATGCACTGTAGGAACTATGGCCAAGTGAAGAATCACGAGGAACACTACGAGCTGCCTGAACGGGTCTAGAAGGATGACCTCTGCTATAATGTGACTGCCCTCCAGATGAGGCACTACTAAACCCACCTAAACCACGAGAAATCTTGGCCTCCCACTCCTTATGCTCTAGCCTGCAAACCTGCTCCACATGTCTAGCAATCTCAACCACCTGGTCAAACCTACTATCCGTCGCAACCTCTCAAGGCATACTATAACGTAAACCATAGTGGAGGTCATCGATGAAACTCCTGATCTTCTCTCTCTCAGTGGGAACCAACCATATAACATGACGTGCCAAATCTGCAAATCTCATCTTATATTGGGTCACAGTCATTCCCTCCTGACGTACATGCTCAAACTCCATACACAACTCCTCTTTGTGAGTATGTGGGAAAAACTTCATTAAGAAGAGGACCGAGAACTCGTGCCATGTAATGGCATTGCGCCATCTGGAATGCCTAACTCATAAGTTTGCCGCCATCTGTAAGCTGCCCCTTGTCAGTTGAAAAGTAGTAAATGCAACCCCACTGGTGTCCAAAATACCTGCAATGTGAAGAATCCGCTGATATTGGTCCAGAATATCCTGTGCATCCTCTAACTCTCCTCCACCGAACTCGAGCGGTTCAAGACTCTTAAACTGCTCCAACCTCCTCTACTCTGCATAGGTCGTAGGTGGACCAACCTCGGCCCGAGCATCAACAACTAGCTACATTGGTAACACCCCGGGTGTCAGATGACCCTGAGCTAGCTGCTCTGAAGTATGGCCGGTTGTGTTAGGTAGCTGGTGCAACTGGAACAAAACCTCCTGAGCCAGGCTCGTACACACAGTCAAAATATGAGCCAAATGCCTCCCGAAGACAAGGAATAACAATATGTACTCCCAGTGTATGAGTTGGTCCCACCGGTTCAACGGTATCTAGAACTTGCTTCTCAATTGTAGCCCCACCTCGACCTCTACCGCAGCTCCTGCCTCTCGGGATCCTAACTGGTGGTACTGGTGCTCGCCCACCTTATTCGGCCACACGTTCACCATCTATGAGAGAATAGAAGAGTAAAAGTTCAAACTTCAGAAAAAACAAATCCGCACGATAAGAATCCAAGAAAGTGAAGTTTTCCTAACCGTTCAGTAGCCCCTCGAAGATAAGTATAGACGTCTTCGTACCGATCTGCAAGACTGTACTAAACCTGCTTATGACCGTAATACCTATGAACCTAGGGCTTTCATACCAACTTGTCACGACTCAAAAACCCAACCATGCTAGGTAAGCCGGATTAAACAATAATGAACCATAATAGTAGAAATGACAGATTTAACATAGTGTAAACCTTAATATAGCAAAATAACTTCAAAACATGATGGATCCCCTAGAACTGGTAAATATAGAGTCACGAGCTCTAAAATGGAAATACAAGTCTGAAAGGCCAAATACAATATTGTTTGAAGAAAAAACAATAGTGCATAAGAAAAGAGACGCCAAAACTATCATCGAGAATGCAGCTCTACCTCGTCTCTTGGTGATCAACTCAACTAGCAAACTCCGCTACCGGTGACTGGGTTTGGCACCTGGATTTACACAATTAAGTGTAGAGTGTAGTATGAGTACAACCGACCCTATGTACTCAGCAAGTATCATAACTAACCTCAGCGAGGTAATAGAGGCGAGAATTATAAATGATACTTACTATAACCTTTACAGTTCATAAATTCGACAAGTACAAAACAGTAAGATGAACAATCATGAAATCACGGATAAAACCACCTTGGTGCACACAATTACTTAAGTACATGCTCAGTTAACGATCCACCATATAAAGATGATATGCAAGCAAATCAAGTAAATAATCGTGGAAATTGCGAGTAAAGATGAAATGCAATAACCAAACAACACTGGCTAGATTTTCCTCAGAATTTCCAATATAGTACCAAACCACTGATGAGTTTTCCACAATCCATCTGTACACTATCAAACGAGAAACAAGAGAGGGTGACCCCTAGGGGGATGGATTCATATCCACACGCTGCATGGTGTGGTCACGTGCAATAATCATATTCCGCCCAGCGTGGTTACAGGCATAACAATACAATCCACCTGGTGTGATCACAAGCATAAAAACACAATCCTCCTGGTGTGATCACATGCATAACAACACAATCTGCCTAGCGTAGTCACATGCATAATAACACAATTCGTCCGGTGTGGTCACATGAATAAAAACACAATCCGCCCGGCGTGGTCCCAGGATCCAATCCAAATCATATCACATAGAAGCAAATATACAAGAACAGATGTATATGATCAATGAATATCAGATTTCATGCTCCTAGACTAGTATAAGTGACATGCTAAAGTGTATGCATGTGCAAAGTATGCTATCATAGCTCAAATCGGCAATTTCATCACAAAATAGCAAATATCAAGTACAATCAGGAGATTAGCCCATATATAACCTCAAAACATGGATCAAATAGCTCACAACAGGATTACAACTATGAGAAACATCACAATTTAAAGCTTAACTATCAATTCATGGCATGTCATAGCCTAAGCACTATCCCGAGCATGGATAAATACCCCGTGCTTACACATGGGCTCAAACCCCTCACATATGCATGCCCATAGCACGTAGCTATCACAAATAACTCAAGAAACTAGTGCCTCAACCTAGTTTAGGTAAGATATTTACCTCCAGCAAGCCAAATCCTCCTCTAACAAGCCATTCCCGCATGAATCATCATTCCGACGGCTAGAATCTAGCCAAAATAACTTAATATAATCAATAAAGCCATAGGAACCGATTTCAATTGATAAAGCTAATATCTTTAACCAAAATGAAATAGTTAACCCAAAAAGTCAATCCCAGGTCCGCACCTCGAAACCTGACCAAACTCACAAATTCTGAACACCAATTCGATACGAGTCCAATAATACCAATTTCATCCCATTATGAGCTTAAATCGACCTTTAAATCCTCAATTTACACTTTAGGAAATCTTTGACTAAAATCTCCAATTTCTCTACTTCAATTAACCAATTAAATGTTAAAAACAAGGATGAAATCATGGAATATAAATAAATATGAGTCAAAAATACTTACCCCAATCCAAATCTTGAATATTCCCTCCAAAATCGCCCAAATACGAACTCTACAACTCGAAATAAGCTAAAATTGAACACCTTGAAAAATAGAGTACTAATGGTCTGCAAGGGCATACCCTTTGCGATTGCGATGCTCAATCAACACTGGCTCAGAAAATGGCCTACGCGAACGTGACTGAAGCTCACGAACGCGATGCACAACCAAATGGACACTTTGCGAACGCGGGCAACCTTACGCGTTCGCGATGACTTACAACTTGAGACCCCAGCTGAACTCCTCTTCTATGCGAACGCGACTACATCCTCGTGATGGCGGTAACCTCTACCTCTGAAAGCTTCGCGAGTGCGAGCTCACTTCCGCGAACGTGACGAACCATCACCTCTGTCAATCAATGCCTTCCGTGATCGCGACAGTTTCTTCGCGATCGCGAAGAAGGGAACCAGAACCTTTGCATCAGCTGTCCCAAACATGGTGAAAATGGTCTGAAACCCATCCGAAACACACCCGAGACCCCGTTGACCCCATCCAATTACACCAACCAATCCCAAAATATAAGACGACTCGAGGCTTCAAATCCCACAAAACAACATCAAAACCACGAATCACACCCCATTTCAAGCCTAAGGAAACTAATGAACATTCCAAATTCAAAAATTACACCGAACATGCCTAAACATCTCGGAATGACCTCAAATTTTGCCTGCAAGTCCCAAATGGCACAACATACCTATTTCAACTCCTAAAACCAAAATCTGAACCCGATTTCAACAAAGTAAACTCTCGTTCAAACCTATTAACCTTCCTAATTTTCAACTTCCAACTTTCACAAAAAAGCACCGACCAACTTATGGACCTTCAAATTCAAATTCGGACATACGCCTAAGTCCAAAATCACCATACAAAGCTATTGGAAGTAACAAAACTCTGTTCTGGATTCGTTTACACATAATTCAAACTCCAATCAACTCTTTCAACTTAAGTTTCCAACTTTGGGACCAAGTGTCCTAATTAACTCTGAAACTTCCCCGAAAACAAACCAACCACCCCGGTAATTCACGAAACCTCAATTACACATTAGTAATGCATCAAATAGGTGAACAGGGCTAAAGTTCTCAAAACGACCGATCGGGTCATTACAACGATCGCGATGCACAACCCTCCAAACCAGGCTAGCCACACAACACATAGCGTTCGCGACCCTTACCATGAGAACGCGAATCACACCCAAGTAAAACAACACGATCGCGAGCCCCCTCTAGTCGCGATCGCAAAGAACAATTCTTCCCACCTCCAAAACTATACTCCGCAATCGCGAGGCTTTCTCCATGATCGCGATGCACACCCATAACACCAGAAACCAACAATCACAAAACAAAGGGAAGTGGTCTGAAACCATCCGAAACACACCTGAGGCCCCTCGGGACCTCGTCCAATCACACCAACAAGTCACCATACTTTATCCAAACTTATCCATCGGTTCAAAACACCACGAATAATATCAAAACCATGAATTGTCCATCAAAATCCTTCTTTTATCTTTCAAACCTTCAAACTTCACCGATCGCATCTGAATCACACTTAGACATTTCGGATCACGACCAAACTTCGTACACCATTTTTAATCCACTATATGAACCTCTCCAAGGTTCCGGAACACCGCCCAGAGTTCGATAACACCAAAGTACACTCCAAGTCAAGCTTAGCTAATTCAAAAACTTTCAAAATGCAAAATTTCTTTAATAAGCGTCGAATCACCCCAGACACCCGATACTCAACTCGAACATACGCCCAAGTCCCGAAATCATATTACGAACCTATGGAAAATTTTAAATCTTGATTCTGAGGTCGTTTTCTCAAAATTCAAACCTTGGTCAACTCTTCTAACTTAAAGCTTACGAAGTGAGAATTATTCTTGCAAATGAATTCTGAACTCCCCGAAAACCAAAACCAACTACACGTGAAAGTCATAATATGAAGCCACTCAAGGTCTCAAACTGCCAAATGACATGCTGGAGCTCAAAACGACTGGTCAAGTCATTACATTAACATCCCAAAATAATTTCATAACACATCCGAAACTCAATCGAGTTCCTTGGGATGCAAATCGATCATGCACACAAGTGTAATATTATCATACAAACCCTCCCGCTAACTCAAATGATCAATATCAAGAATCGACCATTAATACTCATTTTCAAATTTTTAACATAATGTGCCGAAACGCGCTTGCGTCACCTGGGACCCCAACCAAATATACGTACAAGTCCAAAAACTTATATGAAGCTACTGAAATTGTTAAAACACCGATCCGAGGTTTTTTTACCAAAAATGTTGACCGTAGTCAACTCTAGTCATTTTAAAAGTCAAAATCACATTTTCTTAAAACTTTTACATACAAGTTTTCCGAAAAATGAAACTGACCACTCATGTAGGTCATAAATTATTAAATAAAGCTACGAGAGGTCTCAGAACATATAAAAGGAAATTAGTACTCTAAAGACCGATCAGATCATTACAATATGGTACGTGAGTTGTCCGTGCAACGTGTGGATAAGGATCCATCCCCCAAGGGTCACCCTCTCATATTTCTCTCTTGATGGTGTAGATGCGGTAAGGAAAACTAATAAGTGTTTGGTTTGGCTATTGCTTAAAACTCTGCTAGCGGTCGAAATTGATCCCAAGATCCCCCAAAATCCATTAGAATGGTGTGCTCGGATTGTCCATCCGTTTGAGGGTGGAATGCTATACTCAATTCAACCTGTGTGCCCAACTCTCGCTGCACTGCTCTCTAAAATTGCAATGTGAATTGTGTGCTACGATCTTAAATAATGGACATCGGCACACCATGAAGGTGAACAATCTCGCGGATATAGATCTCAGCCAATCGCTCCGAATAATAGGTAGTCCCAACTGGAATGAAATGTGCGGAGTTAGTCAACCGGTCTACAATCACCCAAATAGCATCAAACTTCTTCAAAGTCTGTGGGAGCCCAACTGCGAAGTCTATGATGATGCGCTCCTATTTCCACTAAGGAATCTCAAGCCTTTGAAGAAAACTGCCCGGCCTCTGATGCTCGTACTTCACCTGCTGACAGTTCAAGCATCGAGCTACAAACTCCACTATGTCTTTCTTCATTCTCCTCCACCAGTAGTGCTGCCTCAAGTCATGATACATCTTTGCGGCACCCGGATAAATGGAATACCGTGAACTGTAGGCCTCCTCAAGAATCAACTCACGTAACCCCTCTACATTGGGCCACAAAACCGACCCTGCATCTGCAACACCTCATCATTTCCAATAGAAAACTCCTTGACGTCACCGTGCTGAACCGTGTCCTTAAAGACAAGCAAATAGGGGTCTTCATACTGATGCTCTCTAATGCGCTCATATAAAGAAGACTGAGAAACCACACAATCTAGAACCCAACTAGGCTCCGAAATATCTAACGTCATGAGCTGATTGGCCAAGGCCTGAACATTTGCTGCAAGAAGTCTCTCACCTATAGGCTGAACTGCCTCAATCTTCTTAGGATCCACCTGTATGCCATTTGCTGATATGACGTTCCCCACAAAGGCGAATGAGTCTAACCGAAACTCGCACTTTAAAAACTTGGCATATAACTGGCTATACCTCAGAGTCTGAAGTACAATCTAGAGATGCTGCTCGTGGTCCTCTCGACTGCGAGATTAGATCAAGATATCGTTAATAAATACAATCACGAAGGAATCCAAATACGTCTTGAACACCCGGTTCATCAAATCCATAAATGCTATTGGGCCATTAGTCAGCCCAAACGACGTCACTAGAAACTCATAATGCCCATACCGAGTCCGAAAAGTTGTCTTAGGGACATCGGATGCCCTAATCCTCAACTGATTGTATCCAGACCTCAAATCAATCTTTGAAAACACCTTGGCACCCTGGGGATGATCAAATAAGTCATCAATCCTCGGCAATGGATATGGTGACTTTGTTCAACTGCTGATAGTCTATGCACATCCTCATCGATCTATCTTTCTTCTTCACGAACAATACAGGCACCCCAGGGTGAGACACTAAGTCTAATGAAGCCCTTATCAAGCAAATCTTGCGGCTGTTCTTCAATTCTTTCAACTCTGGCGGGGCAATACAGTATGGCGAAATAGAAATGGGCTGAGCGCTCGGAGCCAAGTCAATACAGAAGTCAATATATCTGTTGGGTGGTATCCCTGGCAAATATGCAAGAAACACCTCTAGAAACTCACGAACAACTGGCACTGAATTCGCGGAAGGAACTTTCGCACTAGAATCACAGACATAAGCCAACTAAGCTAGACACCCCTTCTTGACAATGTGTTGAGCCTTCACATATGAGATAGCCCTTCTGGTAGAATGGCTAAGAGTCCCCTTCCACTCTAATCACGGCAACCCCGGCAAGGCTAAGCTCACCATCTCGGTGTGACAATCCAATATAGCATGATAAGGTGACAGCCAATCCATACCCAAGATGATATAAAAATCTACCATATTAAGAAGTAGAAGATCTAGGTTAGTCTCAAGACTCCCAATGGTAACCACACACGAACAATAGACACGATATACTATGATAGAATCCCCCACAGTTGTGGACACATACACAGGAGCATTCAAAGAATCACGAGGTACAACCAGATATGAAGCAAATTAGGATGACATGTAGGAATAAGTAGAGCCTGGATAAAAGAGAACTGAAGCATCTCTATGGCAAACTGGGAAAATACTTGTGATAAAAACGTCAGATGACTCAGCCTCAGACCTCACTAGAAAGGCATAAAATCGGGGCTGGGCCCCACCACTCTGAATCGCGTCCCTAGGACAGCCTCTAACTGGCTGGCCTCCACCTCTAACGGCCTGACCTCCACCTCTAATGGTCTAACCTCCACCTCTAGCTGCCTGACCCCTATCTCTAGCTGGCTGAGCGGGGTGTGAAGCAACCGGTGCAGGAACCATGGCACGAGAACCCTGCTGATGTGAGCTTCCCGGTGCCCGAGGGCAAGATCTAGCAATGTGCCTCGGATCACCACAAGTATAATAGGACCTCAGTTGATGTGACTGCTGACCCTGAAACTGACCATGTCGACATGAGTAACCACCCTGAAAACTTTGGAACACATGTGCACTAATAGAAGCTGGTGGTGCACTGTAGGCTAGCTGATCGTGATGACACATATAAGGGCCACGACCACCTGAAGCACTGTGAGATGCCTGGAGCGCTGAGTGAAACGGCCTAGGAGGATGGCCTCTACCAAAAGTACCCCGGCCTCCAGACGAGGTGCCACTGAACCCATCGAAATGACAATGCCTCTTATTAGACCTACCCTCTCTCTTGTGCAAGAACCACCTCAATCCGCTTAGCAACAGTAATAGCCGTCTGAAAGGAAATCTCACCCCTGGTCTCCTTGGCTATCTGTAGCCTGATACGGTGAGTGGGCCCATCAATAAACCTCCTCACCCTCTCTCTCTCAGTAGGAAGCAAAAGAAGAGCATGACGGGCTAGATCCACAAAAAGGGTCTCATACTGATTAACAATCATACTGCCCTGCTAGAGGCACTCAAACTGCTTGCGGTAATCCTCTCTTAGTGTGATAGGGAGAAACTTCTCTAGAAAAAGCTGTGAGAACTGCTCCCAAGTAAGTGTAGGCGACCTAGCTGGTCTAGTCAACATGTAATCTCTCTACCACCTCTTGGCGGAACCCGTCATCTGAAATACAGCAAAATCGACCCCATTGGTCTCAACTATACCCATGTTCCGCAACACCTCATGGAAGCGGTCAAGATAATCATGTGGGTCCTCAGAAGGTGCACCACTAAAGTAAAT
This sequence comes from Nicotiana obtusifolia, assembly GCA_002018475.1. Lineage (NCBI taxonomy): Eukaryota > Viridiplantae > Streptophyta > Magnoliopsida > Solanales > Solanaceae > Nicotiana > Nicotiana obtusifolia. The sequence continues at coordinate 87,405 of MCJB01050397.1, forward strand.
TGGGAAGAGCTTAGTAAACTTGTCCAATCTCAATAAGCCCTCAGAAGACATGGCGGGCCTATCACTGGCCTGGGCCGCAACAATCGGATGAACTACCCCAACAGGTGAGGCTGCTGGAGTCTAATACTAGGGAGCCATCTGCTTCGGAGTGTGAGTAGTGGGAGTCTTTGCTCCTCCCCCAGCATGAGAGACGGCTGGTGTCACAAAAAATGCACCGGCCTGGGCCACATTCTCTATAAGGCCTACCAAATGAACTAGAGCGTCCTGAAGCACTAAAGTGGTGATGAACCCCTCCGAGACCTGAGCCGGTCCAACAGGTACAGTCTGAGCTGGAATCTCGTCATTGAAATCCACCTAAGGCTGCACTATTGGTGTTGTTGCTCGAGCTCTAGGATGCGCTTTGCCTCTGACTCGGCCCCTGGCGCGACCTTGGCCTTGTCCTTTGCCCCTAGTAGGAGCTGCCACTGGGGGCTTCAGCTGTTGTCCAGCTGAAGATGCAGCACGTGTTCTAGCCATCTGTGACAGAACACGAGTAGAAGAGTTCAATATAAGAGAATAAAATCGCACGACAGAGAAGAATAGAAGGGAAACTGTTCGTAAAATCCATAGCCTCTGGAAGATAATTACAAACGTCTCCGTACCGATCCTCCAGACTCTACTTGCCTGCTCGTGACTCGTGAGAACCCAGAATCCCTACCTTCGGGACCATGATGGCGCCTAAAATTTCACTTGCTAGGCAAGCCCACACTAGAGAAATCCTTGGGCTTTAATCAATTCAAATAAGTAAAGCCAATTAAACAGTAATGGAGCCAAAATAAAGTACCGAAATAGCATAATAATCCAATATTTAGTACTGGTCTAGAGTAGCATTCATCGTAACTAGAGAGAAAGTCTGGCGACGGAAGGCGATTAGAGAGAGAAGGATCCCACGAGCTCTAATGGCGACGCCGACCGGCATGTCACCGGCTGGCGAACCCCTTCACACCCCCTCTCAACCCTCCACCACAACCCCCAGCAACCCACAACCCTTAAATCACTCTCAAATCCTCAAACCCGCTACACTAAACTCACCAACCCACGCAAACGCTAATTCGAGCTCAATCGCAACGATTCCGTTCAAGAAATCATCTTTCTTGCATGGACAACCTATCTTCAAATTCACAGAAGCAGAAGTGAATCGCATGAACTTAATTGAGGGGCTACAGTATGCTGTACTGGGCAAGTTCTCATATGGCTGGCTAGACATCCAAGAAGTGAAAAGAATCATTCCAGTACAGTGCGGAATCAAAGATGAATGCAACATAGGCTTCTTTCGAGATAAGCATGTTCTAATTAGATTAACACTATGGGATTTATCAAGATTACATCGAAAAGAACTTATTATCTCAAAGCTAAAGATGGCTACGAGTACCAATATGTCAATTAATATATGATGCTAAATTTAATCTTGGAGAAGAAACCCCAATGGCAATAGCATGGATATCTTTCCCACAGCTACTGCCCACTTACTTTGTAAAAGAATGTCTTTTCTCTCTTGCATCAGCAGTGGGTAAACCGCTGCACCTTGACATGGCAACTATTAACAAAACAAGGCCTAGTTGTGCTAGAGTAAAGGTTTTGGTTGACCTGCTAGCTGAATTACCAAAGAAAGTCAGAATGGACATTGAAAATGAGGCTACAGGAGAAATCTGAATAGAGTGGGTCAAAATCCAGTATGACTACATTCCCAAGTATTGTAAAAAGTGCAGACTACAAGGACATGATATAGTTGAGTGCTAGAAACTGCACCCAGAACTGCTACATACAGACTCAGCGGAACAGCAAGAAGCTAGAAGCAAAGGAGAGGAAAGTAAGAAGCAAAAGGGAAAGGAGATTACACCCCTGATGATTTTATCAAGCGGCAAAGTTGTTGGCAATACAGGCTCCCAATGGAAGGAGGTCAAGGATAACAGAGTGCAGAAACAAGCTAAGTCCAAAGACAAGCAAGTCAAAGCTGGACAGGAATTGATACCAGCTAACATGACCACTCAGCAACTCCAAACCTCTAATAAATATGCTATGTTGGAATTGGAAAACAGCAATGCTAATAAAGACAGCCAAAGAGAGCTGATTGCAGAAGCTTTTTGCCAAAAGAACACTCCTGCACTCACAAGCACAGCAGCACCCCTGCAACTAGCTGAAGAACCAACCTGCTTTGCAGCAGCTGCCCCCACTCCAAGTACACCAACAGACGAAACCTCAAAAGAAAGTGCCAATAAGCAAACAACAGGAGCAGAGAAGCTGATGCAACCCACAGACCAAATACTAAGCCCCAATATTGCTGAAAGGAATAACAATGGAAAAGTTGCAGAGAAAGGAATTCAATCTCAGGCAGAGAAAAAGAAAGACACCATAAAAGACTCCACTTACTAGTGGGTGCAGAAAAACTTCTACACAAATGAGGTCACAATCAACACCTCCCATCAGGAAGTCCCACCACAAGACACCCTAGTAGAAAAGACAATGATCAAGACAACAAAGAAAAAAACAACAGAAGCAAAATCAGGAAAGATGCTTGAAAGATCACAAGGTAGTCCAGGAAGACTATGGGCTGATCAAATTGAAGAGGACTCAGAGGAAGGTGAAATTCCACAAGTAAAGCAAAGTGAGGGAGAAGAAACTGAGGAGGAAATAGAGGAGGATGATCAAAGTGAACATGATCCTGCCAATGACACTGCCACAGCAACAAAAAACAACAGTAGAGACAAAAACAATCAGCTACTATTGACATACACCAGCCAAGGACAAACCAACACTGCAGCTCAAGTAGCAGAAGCCAATGAGACAGCAAAGGGTCACCTCCAAGAGAAAACAGACACAACTCAGAAAAAGAAGCAAGCTCAAGAAAGAGACTTAACTTCACCAAGCTCCTAGGAGGAAAAATAGATAGCAGTAGTCAAAGTAAAGAATCTCAGCATCACAGCAGCAGCAAGAGATGAAACATATCATCATGAGCATTTAGGCAAAGACCTAGATGAGGAATCAACTGATCAGATTTTCCTAAAGGTTGCTAAACAAGGAGACCTCTCTCCAACACATATAGCAAAGGTGAAATCAGCAACTAAAAGCAGGAAAAAGCAAAGCAATGAACACAACAACCGCTCTGCAATAGGGGTACAAAAAAGAAGAGCCCTAAAACACCCCAACAATCTATAATGGATGCAATCATATGGAATATAAGGTCTGTGAATACAATGCAAGATTTTGAAAGGCTCATCACACTTCACAAAAAACATCACTTTGACTTTATTGGCATTCTAGAACCAATACAACAAGCAAGAAAATTGGAGAGATACAGAAGAAAAATTGGACTATCTCAAGCTGTGGTAAATGTTTCCAACAAAATCTGGGCATTCATAGAAGACACATATGAAGTCACAGTACTACATGACATGGTACAACAACTAACTCTGAGGCTGCTTCACATAGAAACTCAAGTGGAATTCATCCTCACATTAGTATATGCTAAATGTACCCAAACTGAGAGAATAGAACTGTGGGATTCATTATATGATATTACACAGGACATGATTGTTCCATGGCTGGTAGGGGTGATTTCAATGTCATATGGGATGAAGAAGAGAAGTTTGGAGGTCTCCAAGTGCCAACCAATGAAGTAGATGACTTCAGACACTGCATCAATACCTGCAACTTAACTGATCTTGGCTTCAAAGGCAGCATTTTCACATAGTGGAATGGCAGAGCAGAGGAAGATTGCATTTTCAAAAGATTAGATAGATGCCTTGCCAACATAGAATTCCAACAAACTTTCCCAAGGCTAGAAGTCACTCACCTGTCCAAGATAGGCTCAGATCACATCCCTCTCCTATTAAAGTGTGATGTGGAAGAAATACCAATCAAGAAACCTTTCAAATTTCTCAATTTCTGGACCAAGCATGAATCATTCAAATCAGTAGTGAGAGAAAACTAGCAAGCAGACTTTTATGGTGACCCTTTCATCATCTTCAATCACAAGCTCAAAAAGCTAAAAAAAGCTCTATCACTATGGAGCAAAGCAACCTTTGGAGACATATTTCAAAACATTGCAAGCATGGAAGAGGTGGTTCTTGTTCATGAAAAACATTTTGAGGAAAGACCAACACAACAAAACAGAGAAAGAATACAAAAGGTCCAAGCTCTGCTAATCAGGTACCTAGCAATAGAGGAAGAGTTCTGGAGACAAAAAGCAGGCATGACATGGTTCAAGGATGGAGACAAAAACACCAAATTCTTTCATGCCCAAGTAAATGCTAGAAGGAAAAAGCTCCAACTAAGGAGAATCCAAAACAACAGAGGCAGCTGGATTGAGGAACAGGAACAAATTGCAACTAAAGCTGTCAATTTCTGTACAGAATAATTCACAGAGACTGCAACACCAACCAACTTCAGCATACTTGATAACGTCCCTCAACTAATAAGCATGGAGCAAAACTCAGAACTGATCAGGCAGCCCACAAAAGAAGAAACCAAGCAAGCTGTCTTCAGTCTAAATGGCAACAGTGCAGGGGGGCCAGATGGCTTCACAGGTTCCTTCTATCAAACTTGCTGGGACATAATAGGAGAAGACATACACAATATGGCCATGGCTTTCTTCTCAGGGAAACGGCTACCAAAATGTGTCACACACACAAACCTGGTACTGTTACCCAAAAAGAAGGAAGTGACAACTTTCTCAGACATGAGGCCCATTAGCTTAAGCAACTTTGTCAACAAAATCTTCTCAAGAATTATTCATGAAAGAATGGTGGAGCTGCTGCCTAACCTGATCTCCCAAGAACAAGCTGGCTTTGTTGAAGGTAGAACCATTGCTGAAAATGTTCTCCTAACTCAAGAAATTATCACAAACATCAGACTTAGAACAAAAGCTGGGCCAAATCTGGTAATCAAGCTTGACATGACCAAAGCTTTTGACAGACTATCCTGGCTATTCTTGACAAACACTTTGAGAAGAATGGGGTTCTGTGAGACCTTTATTGGCATGGTCTTTGGCATCATTGGCAACAACTGGTACTCAGTTCTCATAAATGGCCAACCTCATCGTTTCTTCAAATCCTCAAGAGGAGTCAAGCAAGGAGATCCACTATCACCTGCACTATTTATCCTTGCTGTTGAAGCCCTATAAAGAGGTCTAAATGCCCTGCACCTAAATCTATATTTCTGTGGCTATGGACTGCCTAAATGGAGCCCAAAGATAAACCACCTAGCATATGCAGATGATACTATCATCTTCTCTTCATCTGATGCCACCTCCATACAACTGATCATGGAAACTTTAACTGCATATGAGACAGCATCAGGGCAGAGGATCAACAAAAGCAAATCTGCAGTCTGCATCATTCAGCCAACCTTGAGGTGGTTACAAAAGTGGAAAGTATCACAGGTATAAAAAAGCAGGAATTCCCCTTCACATACCTAGGATGCCCTATTTTCTACTCCAGAAGGAAGATGTCACACTATCAAGAACTCATCAACAAGGTTTTAAACAAACTGCAATCCTGGAAAGGAAAGCTACTCTAAGTAGGAGGCAGGGTAGTAGTGATCTCACATGTCCTTCAGAGCATGCCTATATACCTTATCTCTACTGTCAACCCTCCCAAAAATGTCATCAATAAGCTACACAAGGTCTTTGCACAATTCTTCTGGAGCAACACGTTAGGAGGTAAGAGCAGACACTGGACATCATGGAACACACTATGTATGCCATGTGATGAAGGTGGAGCAGGCTTTAAATCCTTGCATGATGTATTTAAAGCATTGTTCTGTAAGCTGTGGTGGAATTTCAGAACAAAGACAAGTCTCTGGAGTGCATTCATGAGCCAAAAATACTGTAAGAAGTTAAATGCAGTCACAGTTCCATGGAAAAAGGGATCACACATATGGAGGAAATGCTAGAATGCAGAGACATCATTGAGCACCAAATCATTTGGCACCCAAAAATGGGTTCCTCACTTTTTTGGTTTGATAATTGGACAGGACTGGGAGCACTGTACTTCACTGTGCCAAATGACTTTGCAATTGATGAAACCATACATAATGTGTATGATGTACTGCAGGATGATGGACACTAGAATTTGGAAACAAATTCATAAATCCTGCCCCAAGAATTTGCACTGCACATAGCAAAAAATGTTAAGCCACCAAATAAGGAAAACAACATAGATGTGCCATACTGGATGCTAGAACCTCAAGGCCATTTCAGTGCCAAAACTGCTTGGGAGTATCTCAGAAAGAGGGATGAACCAAAAAGAGCATTCAAAATGATTTGGGTGCAAGGGCTGCTATTTAAGATTGCATTCTTTATGTGGAAGGTATGGAAGGCTAAATTGCCTTTAGATGACTTCATGAAGAGACTGGGATATCAATTGTCATCAAAATGTTGGTACTGTACAAAACCAAAGGAAGAAACCATGGTGCACCTCTTCTACACATCCAACACTGCAACCAAAGTGTGGCAATACTTCCTCTCAAGAGCAGGAATTAAATGGGAGGGCTTATCCTTTCACCAAGCAATAATCAAATGCTGGAAAACACAAGCAGTTCCTAGACTTAAACCAGTGCTACAAGCAGTCCCATCCTACATTGTATGGGAACTCAGGAAAAGAAGAAACAGCTGTAAATATGGAGAACAAGTCATTGCTAGCAGAGTCATCTATCATATCTTCACAACACTACAGGCACTGGTCCAAACTAGTAAGCCAGGAATCAAAGCCCCTCACAAATGGCAGGACCTTCTGCACATGATGGAGAACTACACTCCTAGAGTAAAATACAATAAAGTAATCTGGGAATTCCCAAATGGCAGAATGAATTAAGGTCAAAACTGATGGAGCATCCAAAGGGAATCCAGGAAGGAGCTCAATAGGCTTCTATGTGAGAGATGAAGCAGGGGAGATCATATATGCACTTGGCAAAGAAACACCAGAAGGAACAAACCCAATAGCAGAAGCAACATCCATAGTAGAGGCACTAAGATTCTGCAGATCACACAACTACTCTCACATCTGGTTGCAAACAGACTCAATGCTGCTAAACAACACGATCAATGGAACATGGAAACCACCTTGGTGCATAACTGAACCGGTAGAGGAGGTTCTGCAAATGAAAGAAGCTCTCAAACTCAAGGTGACACACATATACAGGGAAGGAAACAAGCTAGCTATTCACCTAGCAAACTATGCACTTGAAATTGGAAGAATTGAATGTCATGATTTTTGGCAGCTAGATTCACAAGGTCGAAAGATACTAAATGAAGATAAACTAGAATGTCCATACATAAGAATAAAGGTAGCAAAGTAGCAAGGAAAAAATCAGGACAGTGGCCAATGCAAAGAAACAATAGCCTAGGAACAAACAATTTTCTAATAACATGTTTTTCATTTCTGCAGGCACACGGGAGGAACAAAGCAATGGCATCAGCAAAAAGCACAAGGGGGATCAGAGGAGATTGGGACAGAAATTTTACACTAATAGGCTGCTCTCTTTTGCAGGAAACACTGGCCAGCTTTTCTTGGTTCAGAAAAACCCCCACACCATCACACAAGGGGCATGCCACACAAGCATCTAGGAAGCATCTCAAACACTCAGCTCTCCCCCCACATGGCCATAGCAGGAACATAGCAGCACAAAAGACTCCCTCAAAAACACAACCCAAGACAACACTCCTGGGGCCAGGCTACACAAGGTAGCATCAACAACACAGGCCTATCATGATGCACTCCAGGAACCAGTCTACCACTTCAGAAGCCATGAGCAGCCCCATTATTGCCATGGCAATTAGTCTGCACAACAAGCATCGTTCACAACATCAGCAACACTTCAACCTAACAAGCCACCTCAATTTGAAAGAACACAGAGGATCATCTCAACAAGATCACTGCCAGCAACAGAAAAAACTCAGAAAAAAATACCTCACCTCTCACATGCAGCAATCAGGACAAACTCAGAAAACACACCAACACCAGCAACAGCAAGACACCAATGAACTAAACAACTGCCACATCGCAGCAGAAACTCGACATGGCCCAGGTTATTGCTGCAATTGCAAGGTGTGGTAACGGCACCAATGGTGCTCAATCTCTTGCAATTACAGCAATCACCATGGACCCTCTCTGTCACAACACACCACCGGACCTCAAAAAACATCACAATACACAAGAATAGCAATGAGAACAATCTGAGCCAACAACATCCACATGTCACAGAGGCACAACCAAGAGACAATACACAAAAGCAATATCCTGAATCCAAATTAAAGGATCACATAATTATAAAGCAGCAAAATAACAGCAATACAAGAAAAAACTTCTCCACTGGACTCAGCATCTCATCCATCACTGCAAATTGTTTGGCATGGTCCGGATCATTGCTACAGTTGCAAGGTGTGGTATTAGCACCTCTAGAGCTCAATCTCTTGCCACTACAGCAATCATCTTGGACACCCCTAGTCACACTGCAATACTGGACACCATCTTGGACACCCCTAGCCACTCTGCAACACTGGACACTAGACCTCAACCAGCAACACAACAGCAACATGTCAAACCAGCGCACATCACAGGATATAAAAACAATAACAAACCACAATCAGAAGCACTAGTCATACAGAAACAACAGAAAAATAGCCAGCAACCTCAAGGCAGAAACAACAAGAAACACTCCACTGCAGCAGCTCCAGCGAACAATCAACAGAAGTACTCGACTCCTTGATCATCCACCAGCAATATCAACCCTTTTCCCCCATTGGAATAATCATCTTCAGCTTGCCTTTTCCTTACAAAGAAAAAGCAAAATTGAAGAAAGCTCGCACTCTTTTGCTACTCCACTGAGAATTTTAGAAAACACTTTTGGATTCCAGATGTACATACATGGGATCACACCCTTGAATCAAATATTAGAAGCAGAAACATATGTACTCTTTCGTATGGTTGACCTAGATGAATCACACTCTGTTTTTGTAAATGCGTTTGTCTATCAATATAAAATAGACAATCGCCACATCACCATAGGTCTAAAAATCCACCTCAACTTAGGCATATTTAGTTATCACTTTTGGATAACTAAGTGTACATTTACTCTCCCATTGGAGGTAAGGTTTATGTCCCCCTCCACTTTTGTACTTTGATCCTATTAATAAAACTTATATTTAACCAAAAAAAAAATCCAATATCTAGTACAATGCAGATTTGGATTCACAAGTACACGAGTTTCTAGAGGTTCTACATACAGAGTCTGAAATAAATACAACTGTCTCGAATGAGATGAACTGTAAATAAGGAAAAAGGAAAGGGACTTCAAGGTCTGCGGACGCCAGCAAATCTACCTCGAGTCTCCAAATGCTAATCTGAGCTGATGCGCCTTATGTACAGCTGCGACTAGTACCAAAATCTGCACAAGAAGTGCAGAATGTAGTATGAGTACAACCGACCGAATGTACTCTGCAAGTGTCGAGCCTAACCTCGACGAGGTACTGACGAGGCTATGATAGGACACCGATGTAATTAAACCTGTACAGACAGAAATACACGCACCACATAACGACAAATAAGAATTTAACATGTACTATTGGGAGGGCACATATGAGAGGGGTAAAAAATACGGTAACTACAACAGGGAATGACAACATGAAACAATCAATAAACCTTCAGCCAATGAAACAGATAAACATGATGAATATACACTGCACGGCATCACCCTTCGTGCTTTTACCCTCAACGTCACCGTGAAACAATAATAATGGCACGGCATCACCCTTCGTGCTTTTACTCTCAATCTCTCCGTAAAATGATAAATACCGCACAACATCACCTTTCGTTCTTTTACTCCCAATTTCATAATAAAATGATTAATACGACACGACATCACCCTTCGTGCTTTAACTCTCTTCCTCACTATGTATAATCAACAAATGGAACAATAATCGGCACGAAATCACCCTTCGTGCATTAACACTCTCTCCCTTACCATGAAGAAATGAATAGCCCATCCGTGACATCACAAATCATCGGTGCATAGTTGATACCGAGTGCGCTGCATCATATACGAGTGGATGTGAAGGAAGTTAAGATACACGCTACAAGCTGAAATAATGTCACACAATAAGGAATGAAAGAAGTGGAATTTCCTAATAGTTTCGTAGCCTCTCGAAGATAAACGTCTCTATACCAATTCGCAAGACTCCACTAAACTTTCTTATGATTTGTCGAACCTATGAACCTAGAGCTTTGATACCAACTTGTCATGACTCAAAAATCCCACCTTAGGTAGTCGTGATGACATCTAGTCTCTAAGACTAGGTAATCCTAACACATGAGTTCATAAGCTCTGTTGAGAGTAACTAAGTGTCATGACCCAAAATTCACAAGTCGTGATAGCACCTAACCTAACCCACTAGGTAAGCCAACAATCACATGATTAAAATTGAAAATGAGATAACATAGTCCAATAACTCAACAACAGGAAGAATGTCATAAAATAACTGAGAATATAGTCAAAATGCTACTACATCCCAAGCCCAAAATCTGGTGTCAACAAGTACAGAGCACTACAAAATAACAAAGTACTGAATAAATACTCTGATACAACTGTCTGAACATAAGAAACATTAAAGATAAAGATAATGAGAAGAGAGCTTCAAGGGCTGCGGATTGAATGGCAGTTACCTCATAGACTCCCAAGTAAGCTAGCACAACTCAAGCTAGAAAATCACCTCGACCGGATGTACCTGGATCTGCACACGAAGTGCAGAGTGTAATATAAGTACAACTGACCAAATATACTCAATAAGTAACAACACTAATCTTGGTTTGAAATAAGTGAAGAGCTCAGAACAACAGTCAAATACTAGTACCTATAACCGATAATAGTTCAGAAATTATAGGATAAACCATGGAAATAGTAAATCAATGATATGAAGAACAACGCGTTCTCATTTTAGGATTTAGACATGCTTTCAAGTATAACAGTTTAAAACTAGCACGAACAAAGTAGGTCAATTACCGGTTTGCACGAGGGAAGTACATCTCAATGACAACATGTCAAGTATCTACATTAATCAGTAGTATCACAATTGATCCACCAATATTATTTACACTTAGCACTGTACGGATGCCTGGCATAACTGTCCATCATCAAGCACATATGTGAAATACTGTGCCTGCGCCCACTGCTGGCATGTCAGACTCAGGCGGGGGGGATCCTTCCCAATTGCTAATTGTAATCACTTAGACCAATAAAGAGGTCTGGTGCATGCGTCGCCTCAAAACAATAGCACTCAGCCTAATATGGGCCTGACGTACACATCATTTCAAAATCAGTACCAAACTGGCTATACATCCAAAACTCATTCATTTACCATTCAAGTGTCAGATGAGCACATCTCAAATATTCAATTAAACAGTTTTACCCTTAAGCGATATCAACAACATGTGAGTAATCAGATAAGAAGTACTGGGAAAGAGATATCATACACGGATACAACATCATGACTGAGAACATATGTGCAAATAATGTCTATAACTTAGAAACAACTAGAATATCCTTATCAAGTCTCAAACAGTTAGCACGTATCCTAGACATGATGTCCAACATGATTCATAGTTCAAATAATCAAACAAGTAGAGGGACGCAGGGGTAACATGGTATGATAGCAGAACAAACCCGGTATCAGCCTAAACACCTTCCCAAACGATGAATAAATCGAGGCATGCACACAAGCCCATGACCAAGCGCGTACGTCACCCCAACATCTTTCACATATCATAGTCCTTAGGGTTAAATACCCTTAAATCCAAGATTAGAAGTGTTACCTCAAACCGTGCAAATCACAACTCCAACAAGCCCTTTACACGTGTATCGGCATCCAAATGACTCGAATCTAGTCACAAAAAACTCAATATCAACAAATAATGCCGTAGGAAACAACTTCAAACAATAAAGTTTCGATATTTATCAAAATCAAAAAGTCAACCTAAAAGGTCAACCCAGGGCCCACGCCTCGGAACCCGACGAAGTTCACAAAATCTGAACAAACATTCAATTACGAGTCCAACCATACCAAAATTATCCAATTCCGACCTCAACTCGATGTTCAAACCTCCATTTTTCATTTTTGATAAGTTTCCACAAAATTCCCCATTTCATTGTATATATAGAGTAGATTTACTTTATTTTCTTTTAGTATGCCCCTACAGCTTCCTTAGGTAAAGTCATGTAACTTTGGTTTTTTTTTTATGCATTATTAGGGGGGATCAAGCATTCAAAACTTTCTAGAAAGCAAACAATTCTCTGTACTGGTGTCTCTCCTCCTCGACACCGCATAGCTTTTCTGTAATAGCTTTCATTTATGCAATCAAGCATTCTTTCATTCTCAATTCTCTTTTCTGTTCTCAGTTGATCACGATATTGGTTATCCCGTACGGCACTGACAATCTAGTCTAGATTACGAAGGGGACCTCAGTTCGAGGACAGCAATCGTACTGACATTGATTTCTTAGCCTTACGTTGCCCTTCCAAAGAATCTCAGGAAGGCGCCGCGTAATAGTTGGTATCAGAGCCTAGGCTCCACATCGGACGAGGGATAACATTGCAATTACCACCATTTCTGACCATGGTGAATCATGGGGATCGTATCGCGACCCTTGAGGACACGGTTGACGCATTACGGCCGATCGTGGAATCGGTGCCTGATCTAAAGACCAGCCTAGTGCAAAGGTTGGACGACCTGGATCACAAAATGCACCAGGTCGAAGTTGACATAGAAAACATCAACCGCGACTCTGAAGGAGACCGGCAAACGGCAGCCAGAGAGGCAGCCGAAATTTTTGGGAAAAGGGCACAAGAGGCAGACAGGGTGACTGCCATGCAACAAATTATAGACACCTTGACAGGCAGCTCAACATTGTCAATGCTGCTTTACAAGGTCTGCTTCGAGGAGGCGGGAATCAAACTGGGGGTGCTGTGAACTTTGCCCCCGCGACACAGAAACTGAAAACTCCCGAGCCAAAGCCATACAGTGGTGCTCGGAATGCCAAAGAAGTGAAAAACTTCATCTTCAACATCGAAAAATACTTCGATGTCGTGGGAGGCCTAGAAGAAGCTAAGAAGGTGGCAACTGCTGCCATGTATCTTCTGGGTGATGTTAAACTCTGTGGCGGGTGAAATACGAAGCCATCAAGGCCGGTGAAGATACTCTTGACACATGGGCGGAACTAAAGGCAGCCATACGCCTGCAGTTCTTCCCCCAAAATGTTGAGTACAATGCCAGGAGGAAGCTACGGGAGCTCCGCCAGACCAAATCAGTGCGGGACTAAGTGCTAGAATTATCAGCACTCGTGCTGAACATACGCGACATGGGGGACAAAGACAAACTCTTCACTTTCCTGGAAGGGTTGAAACCCTATGCCCGTATGGAACTCCAAAGACAAAGGGTAGACACGTTACCTAAGGCAATCCAAGCAGCAGAATGCCTTAGGGATTATCAAGTGGAAGCTCGGAAGGATAGGCCTTAACAGCCTGTCAAATGAGGATATAAAGGGGGCCATCCGAGTACTGGTGGCCCAAGCAGAAGTGGAAGGGATCGGAGTGCAACCAAATCTAAGTCTCCCTCCTTAGGTAGTACTAGCTCTGCATCTAACAACAACGATCGGGGGAGGAAAAAACCTTCAATATGTCGTCATTGTGGCGGACCACATTGGAATAATGAATGCCCACATGCGCAGATGAATGCCCATCAAGCTGTTGATGATGGGACGGATGACGAATCTGTTGATCCGGACCAGACCGAACTGGTAGATGCCTTCAATGCAATTGTTGGCTCTTTTTCTGAAGCCTTAGCAGGAACCAGTGCTGGTATCCGTAAGAAGAAGGACCCTTGCCCAATCAACAAGAAAGGGAAAAAGAAGGCGGATGAGAGGACTCCTCCTAAACAAAAGAGGACCTTAATGTTCGTCGAGATGAAGGTAAATGGCAAACCCATTCGGGCGATGATAGATACAGGTGCGACCCACAACTATTTAGCCTCGACTCAAGTGGAGCGCCTTGGCCTAGTTGTAGGAAAGGGCAGAGGTCGTGTCAAGGCTATCAACTCATCCCCTCAACCAGTTGGTGGAATAGCCAGAGATGTGCCAATGAAACTTGGCCCTTATGAAGGAAAATTCAACCTACGGGTGGTGGTCATAGATGACTTCGAGTTGATAGTGGGGTTGGAATTCCTAAGGCAAACCAACACCATGTCCGTGCCGTATGCAGACATGCTACTGATGATGGGAACAAATGGGGCCAAGCCATGCACCATCCCGTGCATGCCCATGAAGTTGGCCACTGAAAACATCTCGGCCTTGCAGTTGAAGAAGGGGGTCAAAAGACATGAACCTACGTTCTTGGCTACCCTCTGCATTGAAGATATAGAACGCTCCTCGGGTCCTCTTCCTACACCCGTGAAGGAGCTGTTACTGAAATTTGAAAAACTCATGCCACAAGACATGCCAAAGCAACTCTTGCCTAGGCGCACTGTGGACTATGAGATTGAGTTGGTGCCGGGTGCGAAGCCACCTACCCGGGCGCCGTACAGAATGTCACAACCCGAACTCACCGAGCTTTGGAGACAATTGACGGAAATGCTAGACACGGGGATCATCGTACCCTCCAAGGCCCCATACGGGTCCCCTGTGCTATTCCAAATGAAACACGATGGGAGTTTACGACTCTATGTAGATTACCGGGCTCCAAACAAAATCACTGTGAAGAACAATTATCCTATTACGCTCATGGCAGACTTGTTCGACAGATTGGGTGGTGCGACGGTGTTCACCAAAATAGACCTGAAGATAGGTTATTGGCAAGTTTAGATCGCAGAGGGCGATGAACACAAGACGACGTGCGTGACAAGATATGGGTCATATGACTTCATGGTTATGCCATTCGGCTTGACTAATGCACTAGCCACATTTTACACCCTGATGAACCAAGTTTTTCGGGAATACATTGACGAATTCGTGATTGTCTACTTGGATACATTGTCGTATATAGCCAGACACTAAAAGAACACCTGGAGCACTTGCAGAAGATCCTAACACGATTGCGGGAGCATGAATTATATGTGAAGTTGTCCAAATGCTCCTTTGCTCAAAAACAAATCGACTTCCTCGGGCAGGTCATTGATGAAGGGCAGATCAAGATGGACCAACAGAAGATTCAGGCTATCATAGATTGGCCGCCGCCTAAGGAAGTCCACGCCTTGAGGGCGTTCCTTGGCCTATGCAACTTCTATCGCCGTTTTGTGAAGAATTACTCCCTCATTGCAGTACCACTAACAGAACTTCTCAAGAAGGTCATGCCTCGGGATTGGGGACCCAGGCGAGCGGAGGCCTCCAACGCATTGAAAGCGGCTATGTCTAGTAGCTCCGTCTTGGCCCTCCTTGATTTGGCCAAGCCATCCGAGGTACAAACGGATGCCTCCAACTATGTACTTGGTGGAGTCTTGCTACAAGAAGTGCATTTTGTAGCATACGAGAGCCGGAAGCTGAAGGATGCAAAGCGGCGCTATGCCACCCACGAGAAGGAATTATTGGCTGTCGTCCATTGCCTACGCCTTTGGAGGCATTATCTTTTGGGAACCCCGTTCATGGTCAAGATAGACAACACAGTTGTTAGCTATTTCATGACTCAATCAAAGCTGAATGGTCGACAAGCCAGGTGGCAGGAACTCCTAGCGGAATTTCACTTCAACCTGGAGTATCGTAGTGGGAAGACTAATCATGTTGCCGATGCACTCAATCGGAGAGCGGATCTAGCATCAGTGTGCATACTCGCCACCCTAAGGGGGAGCGAAGTAGCCACCACCATAAAAGACCAGATACAGGGTCTACTCATCAAGGATCCTGCTGCACAGTATTTGGTTAATTTGGTAGAACAAGGCAAGACTCGCTAGTTCTACACAGAAGATGGTTTCCTGAAAGTGAAAGGAAACTGACTCCATGTTCCCAATGGAGGAGATCTGTGAAGGACCCTTCTAGCGGAATGCCATGACACTTTGTGGGCCGGTCATCCTGGTGAAGAACGCACCATGGCATTACTTCGCCGTGCATATTATTGGCCTCAAATGGCCGATGACGTCACTCAATATATGAAGACTTATCTAGTATGCCAGAAGGACAAATTGGACCGTCTGACACAAGCAGGACTCTTAGAACCACTGGCTATCCCAAAGAGACCTTGGGAAAGCGTTTCCCTGGATTCCATCACCGGATTGACCAAGGTCGGGGATCTCACAACTATCTTGGTTGTGGTGGATAGATTTTCCAAGTATGCTACCTTGATAGCAGCCCCACAGTATATATCAGCAGAAGATACAGCTCGACTCTTCTTCTCTCATGTCGTCAAATATTGGGGCCTGCCCAAGACATCGTTAGTGATCGCGACTCACGCTTCACTAGAAACTTTTGGACTCAACTCTTTAAGTGCCTTGGATCAATATTAAGTCATATTTCAAGTTTTCATCCGCAATCTGATGGCCAGACAAAGCGGTTCAATGGCATGCTGTACGAATATCTCCGCCACTTTGTAACCGGATCGCAGAAGAACTGGGTGAAGCTTTTGGATGCTGCTCAACAGTGTTTCAATTCACAAAAGAGCTCTAGTACCAACAAGAGCGCTTTTGAAATTGTTACCGGACATCAACCGCTACTCCCACACACTGTGAATGCACCAAACATGTCAAAATCTCCTCGAGCAGCTAGCTTCTCTAGAGAATGGAAGCGAAATTTAGAGATAGTGCGGAGCTATCTTGTCAAAGCCCAAAAGCGGATGAAGAGGCATGCTGATCAAAATCGTCGCTTTGTCGAGCATCAGCTAGGAGACAAAGTGATGGTCAAAATCCCAAAGCGGTATTTGTTTGCGGGAGTCCATGACCCTCGCCTATTGCAAAAATATATTGGACCCTTGTCCATTGGAAGACGCTTTGGGAAAGTTGCATACCGGGTGGATACCCCAGCTTGGTGGAAAATTCATCCCGTCTTCCATGTTAATCTCCTGAAACCTTTTCGGAAAGATACGGAGGATCCCTCAAGGAGCCAACTCACAATACCCAGTATTCGAGGCCCCAATTCAACTGGGAAAGGTGTGATAAAGCTATTATTGATGATAGAGTGATTCATGCCTTAAGGAAAGATCACCAAGAATTCTTGGTGAAATGGCAGGCACGTGATGCAGAGGAGAATACTTGGGAGAGGGGGACAAACCTCAAAGCCTACAAGAGCCTAATTGATGACTAACTTGCAAGTAAGGCGCCGAGGACGTCGCCAACTCAGGTGGGGGAGAATGTCATGGGCGGCTTTCCAGCCATGCCCCATGACCCCTTGGACGCGCCCTGTGGCGTCCTGGCAAGCCTCCCAACGCCCAGCGCCACGGTCGGCCCCGTGGTCTCGGCAACTCCAAGTGACAAGCACACAGGCGACTCTGTCACCACACTGATAACCAGCGCCAGCGCCCAGCCACAGGCTAATGCCCACAGCGCCGCGCACGGACCTTGATGCTAAAGACAAAGTTGCTGCAAACGGACTTGTTTCTACCTTATAGAGGACTAAGTCCTTTTCATTGTAAATATATATTAGATTTACTTTATTTTCTTTTAGTATTCCCTACAGCTTCCTTAGTTAAAGTCATGTAACTTTGGTTTATTTTTTTTAAGCATTATTAGGGGTGATCAAGCATTCAAAACTTTCTAGCAAGCAAACAATTCTCTGTGCTGGTGTCTCTCCCCCTCAACACCGCATAACTTTTCTGTAATAGCTTTCATTTATGCAATCAAGATTTCTTTCATTCTCAATTCTCTTTTCTGTTCTCAGTTGCTCACGACATTAGTTTTCCCATACGGCACTGACAATCTAGTCTAGCGTATGAAGGGGAACTCAGTTGGCGAAGCAATCTTACTGACATCGATTGCTTAGCCTTACGTTACCCTTCCAAAGAATCTCAGGAAGGCGCCGCGTAATAGTACTAACGTCCCTTTTGTCGGGGGCGCTACATCTTCAATGGATGCAGGTGGTTCAGCAGCGGGCAACTTTGGTCCTCGTTAGCAGTTACTCCCTATTCAGCATGTTTTGGTGGGCCCTACTTTATTCTGGATCGGATATCATTTGATGTTGTACTTTGTGTTTTGAGGTATAGCCGGGGCCATGTTGCCGACATTTCCATACTACTCTTATGTTGTACTTAGAGGCTCCATAGATAGGTTGTGGGCGGTGTTTGATGATTGAACTAGAAATGTTGGTATTTGGCAAACATGTTTTTTATTAAATCTATAAACTTGTAATATTTTAGAAATTATGACTGAAGCTGCTAATGGGAATGAAATAGGAGTTGTTAATGAAATCTTTTCAATGTTTGATTAATGGAGTCAATCTCCTCTTTATTCATGGATGAGTTTGGGTAGAAGAAATCTAATAGGCTTGCATCGGCCGGGTTTACTCGGTTGAGTGCCGGTCGCGCTCCCTGAGTTCGGGGCGTGACAGCTGGTGACAAGGCCCAAGCTATACCTCAAAAGTAATGTACATGAGGACAATGCAGCATATGGGCCCTGGTATAGAATAGGGCTCACCAAAATCTGCTAAGAATAGGGTATGATGCTATCAACAATTACTGCCACCTGCTGAGGAACCACCTGCATCCATTAAAGATACAGCGCCCCCGACAAAAGGGACGTTAGTACATATGGAATATTACTAGTATGTCATGCCAAATACCCTCTCATTAGAATGGAATGCCAGGATAAAAGAATGAGAAACATGGAAAACAGTAAGTAAATCAATCATACTTAAACGTCAAGTTAAAACAAAATAGGGCTTCAAGTAAACATTTTCATTTTTAGTTGGGAGATCCTTAGTACCGACACACAACTATACACATGGCCCGCTAGATCGGCTAAGAAGTCTCACTAGAATGTCGTGTGGTTGGACATGTCCTCGCTGGCTATAAACTCATCCCAATCAAGGAGAATAATCTCAATATAATATAATGGGGACTCACCCGCAATCTAATCCTACACTGGCACGTGTCGTTTCGGGCTTGAGAATTATAGCCCTGCTTTCCTTGGTGATCTAACGATTATCCCAAAATAATTATCATATAAAAGAATCATATTTGTTTCATATCCTTTCATACTTTCTTTCATTTTATTGGCACTCTAGGCCACACATGTAGTTCATCATTCTTGGCATGATGCCTTCATTTCATACTTCATGCTTTCATTCTTTCATTTGACATGGACTATAAAACATTTAAAGGCACTTATAAAACATCCGGAAAATCATAGCTTCAGCGCATGAATCATAAGGGGTTAGAATACATTGGAAACACTTACAAATAAGAGCATAGTAATTTCAATGGAACCATGGATTGAGTTCATAATCGTTTGATGATTCGATCATACTTGGATTATTTCCTAAGGGAGAGCATGATATACATATAGAATTTGAGTAATTAGACATTTGATAAATCAAAATATTATGATTTAGCATAATGAGGATGGGGGCTTGGTTAATCTGTACTTGGAATTAATAAGGAACTCATGGAAATTTGATTCTATGGCAAGAGTTTAGCCAACATATCTCGATTGAGCTTTCCTTAGGATTACTACAATAATACACTACCTTAGCACTTCAATCTATAGCAACATAATAAAATTGACCAAATAATAGGGAGGCATTCAGATTTTTATCCATTATTGGCATTTCATCAAACATTAAGTGTGCAATTTTTAGTACAAGGTATTTATGGTGGAATTCCTTCACCTCATAACCAATTTCAAACAACAATCTACCCACGATAGTTCAATATTTTCCACATCACCTTCATTGATACATACATTCCCAATGCCACACCCCCAAATCAAGAACAGTACCCAACATTCTCCTCTCACACCCCAAATTCGAAATAGAGGGCTAGTCTTTTGATCACCATCCCATAAACCCCCAAAATAATAGAATCTTACTCATAATTTCATAGTAGGACATCGTATGTGAGTTGGAGTAAGTTCTTACCTCTTTAACAGAAGACTTTAGAGCTTTCCTTCTTGATTTCAAAAGATTAAAGAAAGAAATTGAGGAGTAGAATTGATAGAGCTTCTCCATCTCTCTCTAAATTGCTATCCTCTCTCAGAAACATCAGGTTATAACTTCTAAAATGACCCCCTAAGGCCTTATATCAAAATAGAGTTGGATTAGGAAATTTTCAAACATAAACCCCCAATGTCTCTTCTGTGATGTAATTCTGTGGTAGCAGAACAGATCCGCAGCCAGCGAATGGACACAAAATGGTATGTTAATTACACAAAATGGTATGCTAATTTCGCGATACAATTCTACAGTAGCAGAGTGGATCCACAGCTAGCAGAATGGCCATAAATGGTTATTATATTCTAGGTTGGGTCTGGTCAGATCCGCGATGCAATTCTACGGTAGCAGAACGGATTTGCGGCCAGTAGAATAGCAAATGGCCTTCAAATTTGAGTGGCTTCTGACTCATTCCGTGGTGATTCCACAGTTAGCAGAATAGATCCGTGATAGCATAATGGACCACAGAATCCCTATTTTCTGCAAATTTTGCTACCAAATCCACGATGCATTGCACAATCCAAAAATCCATATTGTGGCACATTAGCTTGTCTTGGCACCATAAGAACTCAAAACCTTGGCGAACTTTTATTGGACCTTACATACTCCCCCGCTTACGATCATTCAGCCTCAAATGAGGGTTAGAGTCCGCCATAGAAACTCAACATCTCTTCATTCACCCATCAAGAGTTCCAAATTTGGCTAACTCCCTAGATTCCCAAAAATTTCGGCAGAGTTTCCCCTGTAACTGGGCCTATCCACCTATCATAGAGCCCCAGAAACCAATTCTAACAACATATTCATAAGGCAACAACGCACCATAGACATGAAAACAACGTTGACCATAACATCATAGGCATTACATTGCTAAAGAGGGGCACCGTAGCATAAACGGTACAAGTTTGAACATAACTCAAGAAAAGTATACTTCTGACATTCTTTAGAGCACAAACATTTGGTTACACAAACAAGTGAGGGTATTTTCTCTTTATTTCTTCCTCGGCCTCCCAGGTGGCCTCTTCGATTTGATGGTTTCGCCATAGCACTTTGACGGAGGTAATCTCTTTATTACTTAACTTCCGAATTTTTCTATCAAGGATAGCAGCCATAATCTCCTCATAAGTCAATTCTTTAGTAGCATCAATAGCCTCCGCCGGGACGGTGAGCGAAGGATCTCCAACTCCTTTCTTTAACATAGACACATGCAACACCGGTGTACTAAGGACATCATTTGAGGTAGTTCGAGCCTATAAGCCACTTGACCAACCCTCTGCATGATTTTGTACGGTCTAATATACCTTGGACTCAATTTCCCTCTAATGGGAGATCTATGTCTCTTGCCATATAAAGCTTCGAATGGTGCCATCTGAATGCTAGCATGATAATTGTAGTTGTAGGAAAATTTTATGAGCGGCAAATGATCATCCCAGCTACCCTTGAAGTCAAGAATACAAGCACGCAAAATATCCTCAAGTGTCTGAATAGTCCGCTCTGCTTGCCCGTCGATCTGTGGATACAAAGCTGTACTAAGATTCACCTGAGTATCCAAACTTTGCTGAACTTTCTGTCAAAAGATAATAACAGTGCCCCTCGATCTGAGATGATAGAAACTGGAATGCCATGCAACCTAACGATCTCCTTGATATACAACTGGGCATAGTGTTCTGTTGTGTCGGTGGTCTTAACAGGCAAGAAGTGTGCTGATTTTGTGAGTCGATATACAATCACCCACATCCAATCAAACTTACGAGGCGTGCGAGATAAACCTACTACAAAGTCCATATTGATCATCTCCCACTTCCACATTGGAATTTCTATATTATGTGCCAAGCCGCCGAGTTTCTGGTGCTTGGTCTTCACTTGCTGATAGTTTGGGCATCTCGCCACATAGTCCGCCACATCCCTCTTCTTGTCATTCCACCAGTAGACTTTCTTGAGACCATGGTACATCTTTGTAGAGCCTGGGTGCACCAGAATACTTGGAGTTGTGAGCCTCGGTCATGATTATTTCTCGAAGACCATCTATATTTGGAGCATACAATCGCCCTTAGTACCTTAGCGTACCAGCATTCATGCCAAGAGAAAAAACCATGGTTTTGAGTTTGTTTATTCCCTCCTTGAATTGTAGCAACAATGGATCATCATATTATTTCTCCTTGACTTCCACTACGACTAATGATTCGGACCTATTTTGCACAATCACACCACATTCGCTAGTGTCCATGAGCCGAACTCCCAAACTAGACAACCGGTGAACTTCCTTGGACAGTGGCCTTTGATATGCCTCCAAGTGAGTCAAACTACCCATGGATTTATGGTTAAGAGCATCTGCCACAACGTTCGCTTTACCTAGATGATATAGAATATCGATGTCGTAGTCCTTGAGTAACTCAAGCCATCTCCTTTGCCTTAGATTTAACTCCTTCTTCTTGAAAATGTATTGAAGACTTAAGGTCCGTGAATATTTCCACATGGACCCATACAAATAATGATGCCAAATCTTCAATTCAAATACCACCGTCGCAAGCTCTAAGTCATGTGTTGGATAATTCTTCTTATGCTTTTTGTGTTGCCTAGAAGCACAAGCGATCATCTTGACATGTTGCATTAATACACACCAAATTCCAACTATTGAAGCATCAAAATACCCAATAAACCCATCCATACCCTCTAGTAAGGTCAACACCGGTGTCGTAGTCAACCTTGGCTTAAAATCTTGAAAACTCTTTTCACAAGAATCTGACCACTAGAATTTAGCTGCATTCTGCATCAATTTAGTCAATGGAGAGGCAAGAGAAGAAAACTCCTCCACAAACCTTCTGTAGTACCAAGCTAAGCCCAAGAAACTACGAATATCTATCAGAGTTGTAGGTCTAGGCCTATTCTTCACAACTGCAATCTTTTAAGAATCGACCATGATTCCCTCGCTGGAAACAACATGTCCCAAGAATACGATAGACTGGAACCAAGACTCACATTTTGAAAACTTTGCATCCAACTGGTATAGCGTCTACAAACCGCCTAGAGATGATCGACATGGTCCTCCCGACTTCCCAAATACACAAGGATGTCATCAATGAACACTTTCAGGAAAGATTCAAGGAAGGGCTTGAAGACTCGATTCATAAGATCCACAAAAGTTGTTGGGCATTCGTTAGCCTGAAAGACATCACCAAAAAGTCAAAGTGCCAAAACCGAGCCCTAAAGCTGTTTTCGGAATATCCTACTCCCTAATTTCCAATTGGTGATACCCTGATCTCAAATCAATCTTTGGGAAGTGCTTAGCACCTTGAAAATGGTCAAACAAGCTATTTATCCTTGGCAACAGGTACTTATTCTTGATTCTGACCTTGTTGAGCCGCCGATAGTCGATACACATCCTCAATGACCATCCTTCTTTCTTACAAAGAGAACTAATACGCCCCAAGATGACACACTTGGTTTGATGAAACCTTTCTCTAGCAGGTCCTTCAGTTGCTCCTTCAATTCCTTCAATTATGCTGGAGCCATTCTGTAGGGTGGAATAAATATAGGCTGCGTGTCTGACATCACATCGATCCCATAATCAATCTCCTTGTCTGGTGGGATCCCAGGAAGCTCATCAAAAAAGACCTCTAGATATTCATTCACAATTGGCACAGACTAAAATGTCTGTGCCTCAGCCTCAGTGTCTGTGACTCGGACCAAATGGTAGATACATCCCTTATTGATCATCTTCGCGGCCTTAAGGTAAGAAATAAACTCACCCTTTGGCACAACATCATCCCCCTTCCACTCAATGACTGGCTCATTAAGAAACTCAAACCTAATGGTTCTAGTTCGGCAATCAAGCTTAGCAAAACATGAATAAAACCAATCCATCCCCATTATCACATCAAAATTCACCATCCCCAATTCAACGAGATTGGCCATGGTGTCCCGACCTTGCACCGTGACAATACAATCACTATAAACCTGCGTGGCCACAATAGACTCACCAATTGGAGTAGATATAGAGAACGGCTTACGAAGTTGTTCCGGTTCTATCCCGAATTCCATAGCAACATAAGGAGTGACATATGACAAGGTGGAACCAGGATCTATAAGAGCTAGCATACACATCATGATATTGAATGGTTAATACACCTGTGGCGGCCCCTTATGGCATCAAACCTAATGGCTCCTCCCGAACCTTGTGCACCACGCCCTACGGGTGTCGGAGTCCCTTGAGCTGGAGGAGGTGCTGTAGAAGTAGTAGCTGCTGAACGCGTCGACTGCGCCATACCCCTACAAACATTCTGAGAGGATGAAAAACAAGATCTCTTAATATCACCCCAAAGACCACACCCGTAGCATATGGGAAGGCCCATGTAACAGACTCCTGAGTGCAACTTCCCACACCTAGTGCAAGAGGGCCTCCGCTGTGGCTGAGATCTCCCTCTTGACTCACCCTGCTGATAAGACCCCCTATTGCCCTGACTTGGCCTAAAATGACTCCACTGCTACTGATCGGGCCCTGATGGTGGTGCACTGGCTGAAGATTGAGCTAAACATTGGGTCGGTTCAAATGACCCTCCCCTAAATATCACCTTTCCACCACTACCACCACTAAAAGAACAACCAAAGCTACCTGCGGATCGAGCCTTCTTGTTACCATCTTACTCCATCTTGGCTTTTAATTTTATGGTCTCTGTGGCTTGACCAAATGCCACCATCTTTCCATTGTTCATATCAGAGTTCAAGGCGGCAGTAGCTACTTCGTTGATAACCAAAGTGCTAAGGCCTTGCACAAATTGGCGAACTCTGGCCTCCATAAAGGGCAACATGTGAACAACATACTTAGACAAATGCCTGAATCTCATATGGTAGTCCCATACACTCATACTACCTTGCTTTAAGTCCTCAAACTCAGCAGCACAGGCTGCCCTAGTCGCAGTAGGCAAGAAATGATCTATAAAAGCATCTGCAAACTCGATCCACTTCGCTGAAGGGCTCCCCTCCTCAAGGGACTCTTCCCACAATTCAAACCATGAGTACGCAACATCTTTCAGGCGATAGGAGGATAATTCCACTACTTCTGTCTCAGTGGCACGCATCACACGAAGTGTCTTGTGCATCTAATCAATAAATTCCTGAGGGTCCTCCTCGGGCTTAGTACCCGTGAATACCGGAGGATCCAACTTAAGGAATTGGTTCACCCTTGAACTAGCAGAATCCCCTTGGTGACTGGATGAAGTAGGTGTAGCATTCAATCTTTGGGCCGGGGAAGCCACTATTTGAGTCAACATCTGCATGGCTCCCCTAAAGTCCACATAAGAAATACTAGGACCATGGTTGAGGATGGAGGTGGAGCTGGAATATTAGTCGGGGGAGGAATCAATGCATTCTCAGCAGGAATAGTAGAATCAGGAGGTGTTGTGCTTGGGGGAATATCCTCACCCCTAGGGTGCTCACCTGCAACATAAGATATAATATCAATAGCCACTCCTGGGGTGGCATTGGCACTTTGTCCACTCCTTGCCTTCTTCTTAGGTGCCATGTACTGAAAATTAGAACAACGCACGAGTTAAAAAAGGGCAATCTTATAATCAAGCTCTATCACACGATCTAGAATAACATAGAAGGGTGACATTCCTAAATGCCCAAGTATCCTCCTAATTATAGATGTGGTCGATAACACACCGATAAGAAGGACTGTACTATACACAACTCCGAGACATCCTAGGACACTTAAAATCCTTAGGTCTAATACCAAGCTTGCCACATCTCGACCGTGGGGAGCGCGACCGGCGCTCAACCGAGATATACCAGTCAAGCAAGCCTAATTGATGCCTTCTACCCAACTTTACCCATGAATGATTTGAGAATCAATAACAAGAATATAAACGTGAGAGGATAAAATGTCAAGTACCAAGTTTCATTACTTGTAAGGACTTCATTGATATTTGCCAAAAGATTACAAGTGCATAGTTTAAAAGAGGAAACATACAATAACTTACAACATATTTAGTTTGTTTTCCCCAGTTGAAATACAACCCACAACATGTCTACGAAGCCTCTAAGACAACACGAGTACCATATGGGAGTGCCGGTGACAAGACTCCAGCTATACCTCAAAAGTAATGTACATGAAGACAATACAGCATATGAGCCCTGGTATAGAATAAGGCTCACCAAATTCCGCTGAGAAGAGGGTATGATGCTATCAACGATCACTGCCACCTACTAAGGGACCACCTGCATCCATTAAAGATGCAATTCCCCGCAAAAGGGACGTTACTACATATGAAATAGTACTAGTATGTAAAGCTAAATATCCTTTCATAGAATGGAATGCCAGGATAAAAGGACGAGAAACATGGAAAATAGTAATTAAATTAATCATATTTAAATGCCAACTTAATATAAAATAGGGCTTCAAGAGACATTTTCATTTTTAGTTGGGAGATCCTTAGCACTAACACACCACCATACACATGGCATGGAGTCAGATGCCTGCCCATTGGCTAAGCCTTCTCACCACAATTCCATGTGGTTCGACATGTCCTAGCTAGCTATCAACCCATCTCAATCAAGAGGAATAATCTCAATATAATATAATGGGGACTCACCCCGCAATCAACTCCTACACCGGCACGTGTAGTTTCGTACTTGGGCATTTATAACCCAGCTTTCCTTGGTGATCTAATGATACTCCCAAAACAATTATCATATAAAATAACCATATTATTTTCATAGTCTTTCATAATTTCTTTCATTTCATTGGCACTCTTGGCCATACAAGTAAATCATCATTCTTGGCACGATGGCCGTATTTCATAATTCATGCTTACATTCTTTCATTTGACATAGACTACAAAACATTTAAAGGCACTTATAAAACATCCAGAAAATCATACCTTCAACTCATGAATATATAAGGGCTTAGAACACATGGAAAACATTTACAAATAGGAGCATAGTAATTTCAATGGAACCATGAATTGAGTTCATAATCGTTTGATGATTCGATCATACTTGGACTATTTCCCAAGGGAGAGCATGATATCCATATAGATAAACTGAGACATGATTTGAGTAATTAGAAATACGATAAATCAAAACATTTGTGATGATTTAGCACAATAAGGATGGGAGCTTGGTCAAACCATACATGGAATTCATAATGAACTCATGGAGATTTGATTCTATGGTAAGAATTTAGCCAACATACCTTGATTGAGCTTTCCTTAGGACTAATACAATGATCTACTACTATTATCACTTCAATCTATAGCAACATAATAAAATTGAATAACTATTAGGGAGGCGTTCATAGGTTTAGCCATTATTAGCATTTCATCGAACATTAAGTGTACGAATTTTGACTACAAGGTTTTTATGGTGGAATTCTTTCATCCCACAACCAATTTCAAATAACAATCTATCCACGATATTTCAACATCCTCCATATCACCTTCATTGATACATGCATACCCCACATTCTCCTCTCACACCCCCAAATTTGAAATAGAGGGCTAGGATTTTGATCACCATCCAATAAACCCCCAAAATAATAGAATCTTACTCAAAATTTCATAGTAGGACATTGCATGTGGGCTGGGGTAAGGTCTTACCTCTTTAATAAAAGACTTTAGAGCTTTCCTTCTTGAATTCCCAAGATTAGAGCAAGAAATTGAGGAGTGGAATTGATAGAGCTTCTCCCTCTCTCTCTCTCTGTCTCTCTCTAAATTGCTATCCTCTCTCTAAAACATCAGGTTATAACTGCAAAAATGACCCCTAAGGCCTTATATAAAAATAGAGTCGGATTAGAAAATTACCAAAAATAACACCTCGATGTCAATTTCGTGATGCAATTCTGTGGTAGCAGAACATATCTGCTGTAGTAGAATGTCCACAAAATGATATGTCAATTATGTGATGCAATTCCGCGGTAGAAGAACGGATCTACGATCAGTAGAATAGCCACAAAATGGTCTTCAAATTCTGGGTTTGGTCTCGCTAGTCCACGATGCAATTCTACGGTAGCAGAATATATTTGCCGCTAGCAAAATGGCCACAAAATGGTCTTCGAATTTGAGTTTCTTCTGACCCATTCAGTGGTGATTCTGCGGTCAGTGGAACAAATCCATGATATCATAAGGACCACAGAATTGCCATTTTCTGCAAATTTTTCTTGCAACTCCACAATGCATTAGACAATCGAAAAATTCGTACAGTGGCACATTTGGTTACCTTGGTACCATAAAAACTCAAAACCTTGGCGAACATTTATGGGTCCTTACACGCATGGCCTTGTGGTTGGGATTCCGGTCATGACAAGTTGGTATCAGAGCACTAGGTTGCCTAGGCCTCACAAGTCATGAGCAAGCTTAGTAAAGTCTAGAGGATTGGTAGGAGACATCTGTACTTATCTTCTAGAGGCTATAAGGCTTTAGGAAAATGTCACTTTTTTCTTTCTAATCATGCGAGTTTATTCTATCGCTGAAGTTTGAATCATTCTATTCTTTTTCTCACAAATAGAGAGGACACGCACAATATCTATAGCTAATCAAGGGCCGAGGCCCTAGGTTGCAGCCACTACCAAGGGTAGAAGCCAGGGACGAGGCAGAGGCAGAAGCAGAGCTCAGACTAGATCACGTGCAACAGCACCTATTGCTAAGCCTCAGATCGAGCAGGAGGAGGAGTTCCCTACTCCAGCCATGCCAGTTGGACCAGCTCAGGTCCCAGAGGGGTTCATTGTCACCCTCGTAATTTAGGACACCCTAGTCCCCTTAGTGGGCCTTATGGAGAGTGTGGCCTAGGCCGGTGCATTTCCTGTAGCACCAACCGTCTCTTAGGCTGGGAGAGCAGCCCAGACACTTGTCACTCACACTCAATAGTAGATGGCTCCCACATATCAGACTCTGGCGATTCCAGCAGTTGGAGCAGTTCAGCCTGTCATTGCTACACAACCCAGGGAGGGACCTGCTATATTGTCCGAGGAGCTGAAGAGGTTAGATAAGTTCACCAAACTCTTTGCTATTCATTTTGATGGTACTCCTTCTTAGGACCCATATGATTACTTGGACCATTGCCACAAGGTGTTGCGTAACATGGGTATTGTGGAGTCCAATGGAGTCGGCTTCAAATTGTTTCAGATGACCGGTTCTTCTAAGGGATGGTGGCAGGACTATATTAGAGGCAGACCAATAGGTTCATCTCCGCTCACTTGGGATTAGTTCTCATAGCTATTCTTGGAGAATTTCATCCCCTTTACTTTGAGAGAGGACTAATGTAGCCAGTTTGAGCGCCTCCAGTAGGGTAGAATGTGTGTTGCCCAGTACGAAACTAGATTTATGGACCAATCTCACCATGGAGTTGTCTTGATTCCTACTGAGAGGTAAAGGATAAAGAGATTTATAAATCCTTGCTTATAGTATCAGGTTGCAGATGGCCAAAAAAACTAAGGATGATATTTTTTTCAACCAGGTTGTAACGGATCAATAACATTCGTGGTCACGACAGAGAGGTGGCATCTGAGAAGAGGCCTCGTCATTACGGTGGCTTCAATGGTGCCTCGTCTGGAGGTAGGGGTTCATTTGGTAGAGGCCATCTTCCTAGGATGATTCAGTCAACACTTTAGGTAGCACATGGTGTTTCGGGCAGTAGCTATACTTATGGGTCTCATCTTGAGTAGCCAGTATTCAGCATACCTTCAGCTCCTATTAGTGCACCACTACTACAAAATTACTGTGGTGGTTACTTGGGTCAGTAGGGATCGTCTCTGACTCACTAGTTGTGCCATCCAAGGGGTTGTTTTGAGTGCAGTGATGCAGGTCATATCAGGAGATACTATCCTACATTAAGGAGCATCAAACCACAGCAGGGTACTCATGCCATGATTCTGACACCGGTTTCTCCACCACCCGCTCAATCAGCTAGAGGCGGGGGTCAGTCAGCTAGAGGCAGGGGTCAAGCAGCTCGAGGTAGTGGTCAGGATGTTAAAGGTGGAGGCCAACTAGATAGAGGCTGTCCCAAAGGCGGAGGTCATAGTGGTGGGGCTCAGCCCGTTTCTATGCATTCCTAGCTAGACCTGAGGTGGAGGCGTCGGATGTGATCATCATAGATATTATTTTAGTTTGAAATAGGGATACATCAGTTCTATTTGATTCAGATTCTACTTATTCATATATTTCATCTTATTTTGCTTCACATTTGGATATGTCTCGTGATTTGTTGTTGTGGGGATTCTATAATGGTAGATCAGGTATATTGTGCTTGTTTGGCCACTAACGAGAGCTATGAAACTAGGGTAGACCTTCTATTACTTGATAAGGTGGATTTTGATGTGATTATTGGCATAGATTAGTTTTTGCCTTATCATGCTATTTTGGATTGTCACGCCAAGACTGTGACATTAGCCATACCGGGTTTGCCTCTGTTACACCCCATGTTTTCGTAGGTAAGAATATATCGTAAGTCAATTGATGTAAGATCAAAAATGAGATCATCATTGAAAGTAAATTAAGTTAATCATTTTACATTGGAGGTTACAAATATTACATATCATGAATAACAAGTACCAAGTGGGTTGGAAAGCTTAGAAGCTAAACGAATTGAAGAAAATAAGTTTCGTCGAAAGTCGACAAGTTGGGAATGTAATAACATGTACTTTTGGGGTGATACTAGGGTTCTTAATATGATAAGGAGGTTATATTATGAGTTATTTTAGTTGTATGATATTCATATGTTATGTTTTGAAGTCAAGCGAGTTGTGGAACAAAAGTTGGCAAAGGGCATCACAAGTTACATTCATAAATGTGTTGAATATTAGGTCAGATGTAGCCGAGATTTTCTCTCAATATTATAAGAGTTACGGGTGATCCACCAATCAAGTTGAAGCAGTACAAGTCTAGTTTCCAAATCATTAAACCATTCATCAATATGACATCGGAATAGACAGATATTCGCATTTTCGCGAGACTGTGCAGACAGCCCCTATGGGACCCACTTAGGCGGTGGATGATTCTCTAACCTTTAAAGATAGGGGAAAAGCTCATTTCAGTTCATTTTTTGACCCAACCAGACCCTATACTCTCCCAAAATACTCTGATATCAGCCTCCATGTTTCTAGAGTGAAAACCAAGGATAAAAGCATGAATCCAACACTAGAAATCTCGTGGTACTTGGTAGATCGTAGTTCTTCATATTGTGGCTATTTTGGAGGATTCTTCAAAGTAAAGTAGCCTCAAATTTCTTGTTGTTCTTGTTGATTATGGTAAGAATCAGTCCCTACTTTATATATATTAGATTTTTAAGGCAAAATACAAGTGTTTACACACCAACTAGAACACCAAAAGTTGATCCAATAAGAGAATACAACTCTTGTAGTGTTGTTGTGTGATTGAGAGTTGTTGTGAGCTACACCATTTGGGGATTTCAAGTTGTATCTAATGCCTAAGCTAAGTAAATCATGTTCTTAGTTGTGATTAAATTTAATCATGTGTTGGTTGAGTTATTTGAGTGAAAATCTACAAGATGGTAATTGACATGGCACAAGGAATCTTTAATTGTTTTTGTGGGCTATGTTGAGGCCAAATAACTTTTCTGACACGCTCCTAAGTCCAAAATCATCATACGGAGCTATTGGAATCATCGAAACTCTATTATGAGATCGTTTACACATAAGTCAACATCCGGTAAACTATTTCAACTTAAGCTTTAAATCTTGAAACTAAGTGTTCAATTCATTCTAAAACCTCCCCGACAAATCACATATCAACTGAAAAGCACAAAATGAGCAATAAATAAGGAAACGGGGCTGAAATACTCAAAATGACCGGCCGGGTCGTTACAACCTAGTAGCTAGGTTTCATATCCCTTCATATTTACTTATGATATGAAAAAAAAAATAAAGTTAGTGGTTTGCCATGCATGTTCTAATTAATTTCTAATAAGTATGTTTCTAAAAGGTTGTCTGCTCGTCCTTCATTTTTTTCTTATTAGTACAGGTAACGATAAGATTGGCAAATTAAAATTTGACCATATTTTGTTTTTCTAAATGTAAATGAACAATGCACGGAGACCTAAAACCATGGCTAAATCTACTTGCCCAAGAATGGTGCACTGACGAATCCAAACCATAATTGGAACTATAGTATATAGACCAAATGTTCCATAACCATAGTGATGAAGGAACAATGCTCTCTCTCTCTCTCTCTCTCTCTCTCTCTCTCTCTCTCTCTCTCTCTTTATATATAACTCAGAAAAATGGCACTTTATGATTTTAGGTAAATTCACATAGTCCTTGTTTTTTGGGGGGCTAAATATAAAGTTTTATTAATAGAAGCAAAGTATAAAAGTGGAGGGAGACATAAACCTTACTTCCAATAAAAGAGTAAATGTACACTTAGTAATCCTAAAGTGATAACTAAGTATACCTAAAATGTGGTAAGGTGTTAGACCTATGGTGATGTGGCGATTGTCTATTTTATAGTGATAGACAATCGCATTTACAAAAATAGAGTGTGATTGATCTTGGTCAGCTATACAAAAAAGCACATGTGTCCCTGCTCCTATTGTGTGATTTAGGGGTGTGATCCCTTGTATGTACATCTGGTATCTAAAAATGATTTCTAGAATTCTCAAAAGAGTAGCAAAAGAGTGCGAGCTATCTTCAATTTTACTTTGTCCTTGAAAAGAAAAGCCAAGTTGAAGATGGCTATTTGAGTTGGAGAAAAGTGTTATTTTTGCCGGTGTATGAGCAAAGTGCTGACTACTTCTGTTGACTATGTGCTAAGGCTGCTGCTGTAGAATGTATGTGTGTTTCCTATGTCTTCTTTTGGGTAGTCTGCTTGGCTTGGTGTTCCTTTGGGAGCTGTTGTCTGCTCTTGTTTTGGCCTTTAGGTTTATGACTGCTTTTCTGTTGGCCCTGTGTGACTGCTGCTTCTGATGGTGGTTTGTTGTTGCTTCTATGTCCTGTGATGTATGTTGGCTTAGTGTGTTGCTACTATGCTGCTGAGTGAGGTCTAGTATCCGGTGTTGCAATGTGACTAGGGATGTCCATGATGATTGTTGTAGTTGCAAGAGATTGAGCACCAAATGTGCTAATACCATACATTGCAACTGCAGCAATGATCTGGACCATTTCAAGCAGTTTACAGTAATGAGTGGGATGCTGAGTCCAGTGAAGGAGATGGTGCTTGTGTTGCTATTTTTTTTTTTTTTTTTG